>JBCEWC010008826.1:0-19455 GCA_038996855.1 Solanum aculeatissimum | reverse complement strand
GCACACTCTATCTCATCCTAACAATAACTCTTTCTCTACACCTCATCAGGAAAATCAAATGGTATTTACTACCTTTTCATCAAAACTTATGGGAATCAATTCATCACCACATTACTTACCTAATGGTTACATAACTCTAGTTACAGGCCTCAATCAACCTCACTTTTACTATTTGGTCTCATCCTTTCCATCATCGTCTTTCTAACTATATGATGATAATTCTATTTATAGTTTATAAGACCTCAAATCACACTCTTGGGTGCTAATATCACACTTCTTAAATACATAAGTTTCCCTATCATAGATGGCATTGAAAGCAAGTTTTGGGTAAGAGAGCTTGGGGTGCATCTTGATTAGCTCAACTAAGTCAGTCATGGTACCTTAGTGATATTAGCATAGAACAATCTCTATACACCCTCTCATCTAGAATAGTATCACCAATAGCATTAGATACACTTAAAGGTTCATCATGACACTCACAAGTTCTATCAAATCTCTTAGCCACATAAGGAGACACAACTAATGGGGTGGCACTAGGATCTATCAACACATAACAATCAAGAGTAAGGACTCTAATCATACCCGTCACAATGTCTAGAGAGTTGTTCTTATCTTGGCGGCTACCTACGACATACAACTGGTATGTTGCCCTGCTCATGCCATAAGTAGCATCTCTCTAATTTTCTTTAACTGATGGTACTGGTGTAGAAGCTTGAGACTTTTTGGCCTACTTTGGGCATTTCCTCTTAAAGTGACCCACTTGGCCACACTTGTAACATCTAGTTCTCCCTCTACGATATTTTCCCAAGTGAAATTTGCCACATGGTGGCTTGTCTTGGGAACCTCAAGCCACACTAGCCTATGATTGAGATCCCTAAGCTCTAAAGTTATGAGACCCCTATTCATTCCTAGGTATTGGCGCACTAGTAGATGAGGACCCTATTTGAAAGTGACTCATATTCAAATTCATCTTCGACCTCTTGAACTCAGTCTAGTTCATTCTCAAGAACTCATAGACCTTGGATGTGTTTAAAGCATCTTGCATGCCTGCTCCTTATGTAGCAACCAGTTTTATCATAACTTGGGTCAAAGTCTAGATGGCCTTGAAAAGATCAACATTGTTGATGTCAGCCTGTGGTGGTTGCACGACAAGGACAATTGGGCCTAAGGGTTCATCCTAATTCTGCAGCTCAAATTGGTTAGCATTTTGTCTAGTTGGGTATCCTCTGCCCCTAGCTTGTTTGGTAACTCTTCTTGGAGGCATGATCTGAATTCAAAATGCAAACGCACGAGTTAGAAGTGAGCTTTCATAGAGTTTAAATCTATAGACCGAATCAAAATAAGAAAGAAGTGTAACAATTTCTAATGTCCTATAGCCTCCTACTTATAAGGTGTGGTGCACAATACACCTCTAAACAAGACTCTACTAGGCACGACTTCACAAAGTTTCTAGGATCTTCATAAACTTCCTAGGATACTTGAATGTTGTGCTCTAATACCAAGTTTGTCACACTCCGAGAGGGTACCCTAAACGTGGTCGGCACTTGGAGACTATTGCTAGCCCCCAAACAAACCACTTAGCCTCATCACATTCATTCAATTATAATTCAATGATTGGTTAAAGACTAAAATAATGAAAGGTGGACAATCTCAATTTAAACATCATCAAAACATATCAATAGGACTAGTATAATATACTAGTGAGATAATATCCAATCATCAATCCCAAATCTAGTCTATGAAGACTCTATCTAAATTTTCTAGAGGGTACCATGACAGGTCATGGCTACCTCAATCAAAGAAAGTAAAGTACTAACTCAAGCTAGATGAAAGCATAAATAAGTATCCTCCGAAAGTAGGAGAGTACTCACCAAATCACCTAACTACAACAGATCCTCAATGGCGCATCTGTTGATGATCCATAATACCTATCTCTACATTATAAAATGATGCAGTCCAAATGGACGTCAGCACGTGGAATGTACGAATATGTAAAATAGCTGACTAAAATAGATATTGGTAAAATAATAATTAACGCAGAAATACTCAATCAAAATATCAAATCTCCATCTAAAGCAAGAATAAAGAGTAGACAATGACCCATCATAGATAATTCAATCATTCCAATCAATCCAGTCCAATAAGAGTACTATAGAACTTTTTTGGGAGTTTTTCTTATCCGACAACGATCATTTATAAACCAGGGATCATACAATAATCCCATTGATGTTACCATAATTGTTCATCACCTTGCCGAGGTAAGAACAACTCTAATCCATAATCAATCTGGGAATCCATTCCTTTATTAATTCAGGGGCCTATCAAGAGAAAATATCTGACTTAACAGTTCTATATTCTCTTACATTTGGCGACGTAGTTAATGAGTTCAAGTTGGACTTACTCTCCCTCAATTCAGTTCTTGATATTTCTCCCAAGAGTCAGTGCTCCTAAAATAATCAATCTCAATCACATGTTTCAATAATTCAGTCAATCAATTCCATCGACCTTTCAAGAATGAATTAGACAATCATTTAGGAGGACTTTCACCTTAGCCCAATCTTTATAGTTTAATTATGCAGACTCACAGGACCATCAAGTTCTATCAATCTATCATCATGCTCATATCACAATAATAATCAACATTCTCAAATCAAGCCTATAGAATCAATCCCTCGGTTCTTTTATGCAATTCTTATATAAGAAATATTTATGGTTTATGAGATAATCTATATAAAAATATTCATTCAGTAAAAAAATCTCATGCTGATCATCAAACATGTAAAGACACATAAAATATATAGTTTACAAGAAAACGTTTTAAGAAAATATGCATAGAGATTCAACAGTTTCATAATCTCTTTACTACCATCAATAGGGGCACATGAAAGAACAATATCATATTTTAATTTAGCCTTACATACCTGAAATTTTGAGTCTTGGAAGAACTCACCAGATTACCTTCAAACTCTACCCGTTTTTCTCCCTTGAAACCTTGATCTAAGTTAGAGAAGGTATTTTTGCATAAGAAGACTGAATAGACATGTCTTAAGACTTAAATAGATATAAAACTGTCAAGTTTAGGCTTTAAAAGGGTGGGAAAAGACCAAAATAATCCTTCTTAAGCCATTGTCAAAGTTGTCCATGGGCCAATCTATGGCCCGTAGGAACCAACCCGTATACTTTTAGGCAAATTTCAAGGTTTCTAGATCCATTCTACGAGCCCAATCTATTACCCGTAGAAGTACTTATGACCCATAGTTGGGTCCGTAAAGTGGGGGACTCAAAAATGGACTTTCAAAAGTTTTTTCACAAGTTAACAGTAGGGGCCATAATTCAAACCACGACCCGTAAGTCAGGTCGTAGGTAAACTCTGCTTTGGCAGTCTGTAGTAAAATGGTCATAACATTTTACTCCAAACTCCAAATGTGGTGAAATTAGTGATGTTAGAAACATAATTCAAAGACCTTTAATTTGATAGGTCATAAGTTATCTAATTATTTGTATGCTAAATAGTTATGATTATTTGAAGTTTACCCTTATATAATCTAATGCAAAAAAAATCAATCGATAGGAAGGTTTGAACTCGACTAAGTACTAGAGGTCTTTTATGACCATAATCCACTTCTAATATACTTTGCACGTATGGGAATGGGCTTTAAAATATATGTACATATAAGGCATCACTAGGTTCAAGCTTATATACTTACGATGAATTTTTTTTGGATCATATGAATAGAGTTGTGGGGTATCACACAAGCTCACTTTGTGTCATTCGATTTTAGAGAATTCATTAGATTGTGAAGTTTTTTCAAACATGGACATATCGAGGGAATGAAAATGAAATTACCCCTAAATAAAAAGAAAAGAAGATTGTGAGAGGATGGTTACTGAAAGAGATGCCTTAACTAGGTCATTTGTTAGGACAAGAATTTGAGTTCTTATTATCGGTGTGTTGTTGCCCTTCATACTCTTCTTTCCTTTTGGGTCACTTTTTTTATTTGTAATTTTCTAACTTGCAATAAATATACCTCGATAACTTAGTTTAATCGAAAGAAAGTTGCCTTTCTCTATTTAGGTTATAATATTGTTAATGCTATGAGTTGGATTATGAGCATATTGGCCCATTTAAGTTGCTTAATTCCTACTAATTTCTCAAATCTGAGTTGGTGTATTATTCATTGGATTGAATTAGTGATCTGATGTTAAAAAAACCCTATTCAACAGAGTTTTGAATTTATTATCATGGACAACATGATAACTTGAATAAGATGGTGAACATATATGTCACGCCCCGGAAGGGTACCCTTGGCGTGGACGGTACTCAGAGACTATTGTAGCCCCCAAGCAAACCACTCGGCCTTATCATATTCATTCAATCACGTTCTAATAGCGAAAGACATCAATGATACAGAATACTCAATGAAATGAAATGATAATATGAAAATCAAGGCCAAAGGCCAAACAATCTATCCATCAACTAAGTAAGACTAGTGCAAAAGAAACTAGTCAGGAAATAACATCAAAATATAACTCGATAGTTAAGTCTATGAAGCCTCTAAACATCTGACTAAGTGGTGCCAATGACAGGTCCATGGCTACCTCAAAATAAAATAGAAAAGCTAAACTCAAAGCTAGAAGACAAGATATGACATCCTCCGAGAGTAGGGAAGGACTCACCAATCAACTTAATATAAATAGGTCCTAAACGGAGCACCTGTTGATGACCGCTAGTACCTGTCTCTGCATCATAAAACAGACCCAAATGGGCGTCAGTACGTGGAATGTACTGGTGTGTAAAATGGCAGAATAAAACATATAAAGGCAGGATAACATCAACTCAAGAAATAGAAAGTTCAATCATCAAGTCAAGAGTCTAAATTAAGAAATAAAATTTAGACAATGACCACTCATATATCATCTAATCCAATACAGTCAGAGTACTATCAAGGCCTATCTGGTAGTTTCTCCAATGGACAACCATCACCTATGAGCCGGTGATGATACAACGAAGCGATGTCATTTCCACATCTATCCAATATCTTGCTAGATTAAAGGACATCCCATCAGTGGATCCACAATAATAACATCAAGTCCTCTTTTTGGGAAAATAAGGAAACATCTGATTTTACGGTTCAATTCTATCCTATGCTAGCAATGTAGTTATTGAGTTCGAGTTGAACTTACTCTTACTCAATTCGGTGCTCAATACTACTCCCAAGACTCCACATGCTCATAAGAAATAAACCCTATGGTTAACTCATTCATCTAGTCTCATTGGAAATTTATCAACTCAATTCATCACATCAAACATCAATCCTTTGATTTCATTCTTTCAAAGTTAATATCTCAACTCATAAGGACTCTATCACGTATCATTCTACTCATATCATTCAAGAAAACAACAATAGAGTTACAACATTTAGGGACTTCATAGTCTCATTAGGCTCAATTTTATACTCATGTAAACACTTTTAAGTAAAATAGGTAAAGATAACAAAGATTCATGCTAGGGTTCATGTAGATAAGTAAAATCACCTAATTAAAACATTTAATTCATAAAAACAGTTGTTCATGTAAAATTGTATAGGAATACATTAGAATTTAAGAAAAACTTTTGAAAAAACATCTATGGGAAACTCAATTTCTTCATAACTTCATCAATTAAGGTTATGGGGCACATGGAAAAATAAAAATTCATGTTTTGATTAGCCTTACATACCTGGAATTACAGAGGACAATCAACACTTCAACAAACCTTGACTTGAATATGACACCCAAGCCGTTTCTCTGTTGCTTGATGCTCAAAAGAAAACAAATAACTTCTAAGTGTGTGGTATGGGATAATACACTTAGGGTTTTGTTTTATGACTTAACTTAAGTCCAAAACATCCAAGGTTTTAATTAAAATGGATAGAATTTGACAAAATTTCCCCTCTTAAAAACTGTCGCAACGGTCTACGAGACCCTGTCTATAGGCCATAGAGCATTCTACGAGTCATGGATGGCTTTACATAGATGGGACGACCAAGTAATTTAGCTACTGTAATGTATCACGAAACCTCACCTACTAGCCGTGAAACTCTTTACGAGCCATAAGTTCATCTCGTGGCTAAGGGTGTCTAAAGTTTTGAGGTTATAGAACTCAATACAAAACCTCTTCTACGAGCCGTAAAAGGTTATACGAGTGGCCTGATAACTCGTAGCTTACAACAATAACAACATACCCAGTGAAATCCCTTAAGTGGGGTCTGGGGAGGGTAAAATATACGCAGACCTTACCACTTCCTCAGAGGTAGAGAGATTGTTTCCTGGCAATCCTTCTTTCAAAAATCCGTAAGCAGAATAACTAGATATAAAAAAAGGAAAAGGAAAAGAAAAGGAAACAGGACGGCCAACTAATAACAAAAAGTACATGGTGTTTGTAAAATGGTAAAAAATCAATATATATGATGAATAATGACAACCCAGGATATAAAAATGCGACTAATCCTACTGCCCTACTATACCCCAAAACCAGACATCAATCTAATCCTACTAACCTATTAGCCTGCTACTCTAATCCGCGACCTCTACTCCTTTCTATCTAGGGTCATGTCCTCAGTGAGACCAAGTCTCACCATATCTTGTCTGGTTACCTCCCTCCAATACTTATTTGGTCTACGTCTACTCCTTCGTGTAAATCTGAAATCCAACCACTCGCACCTCCTAACAGAAGCATCGATACTTCTTCTCTGCACATGTCCAAACCATCGCAGTCTCGCTTCCCTCATCTTATCAGCCACACGGGCCACCTCTAGCTTCTCCCAAATGTTCTCATTCTTAATCTTATCCCTCCTAGTATGACCACACATCCATCGTAAGATCTTCATATCTGCGACTTGTATCTTCTGAACATGTGAGTTTTTGATCGGCCAACACTCCACCCCATATAGTAGATACTGAAAATTTGATTTTTGGGAAAACATTTTAAGCTACTGGAACCTTTCAGAAGACTAATTCACGACCCGTAGAAGTCTCTACAATTCGTAGATGGATTTGTGAAGTTTGGGGCTAAAAATTAATTTTCTGTACCTTTCCATGAAACCTAATTTTACGGGTCAACTTCAATCCATGACCCATATGTGGTTTCATGGAACTACTTTACTCTGGCAGTGTTCAGTAAAATGGCCATAACGTTTGACTTCAAACTCCAAATAAGGTGAAACCAGTTGCATTGGAAAGCTAATTCAAAGAGATTTCATTTGGTAGGTAATAAGCCACTTAATTAATTATATGCCGAGAGTTATGATTATTTAAAGTCGAACCTTGCATAATCTATCACTATAAACTCAATTTATATGAAGGTTTTGAATTCGTCTAAGTGTTAGAAGTCTCTTGTGACCCTAAGACACACTCCACATGTAAGAATGAGTCTTGAAACATCAGTACAAGTAAGAATAGAGTTGGGGGGTGTCAAAATATCTTCCCCTTGGGATCATTCGTCCTCGAATGATGAGTAACTCAAGGCTTATTAAGCAAGAACACTATCAATAACCCAAATACTCGGATACTAAAATACTCATACTTCAGAAATCAACTTCAAATTAGGATTCAGAATTGAAAGATTATCTCTAACATCATCATTTGGCACGAAATACAGTTAAAGACATGCATACTCAAATACTCATAGACTCAAGAAGGACATCAACTCAGAGATAAGGACTCAACTCAAAATAGAAAAGTAACTCAAAGAATAGAAATGAATTATTACCATCAATTTCATCATAAGAAGGCACGAATAGGTGAGGATATCTTGCCTTCATATCCTCTTTAGCTTCCCATGTAGCCTCTTCAATAGAGTCACTTCTCCATAGCACTTTTACTAATGCAACCTCTTTAGTTCTCAACTTGCAAACTTGACGATCCAAAATTTGGATTGGAATCTCTTCATAACTCAAACTATCCTTCACTCTAATGCTTTCAACAGGTACAACCAAGGACGGATCTCCAAAACACTTCATAAGCATAGAAATAAGAAAGATCGGATGAATGGCTGCCAGCTCTTGTGGTAGCTCTAACTTATAAGCTACATTTCTCACTCTCTTCACAATTTGATAAGGACCAATGTATCGAGGACCAACTTTCCCTTCTTCCCGAACCTCATTACACCCTTCATGGGTGATACTTTCAAGTATACCCAGTCATTCATATCGAACTCTAAGTTCTTTATCCTAACATCAGTGTAAGATTTCTAACGACTCTGTGCAGTTCTCAATCTCTCTTAGTTGATCTTCACTTTCTCCATAGCTTGATATACCAAGTTTGGTCTAATAAACCCTGCTTCACCTACCTCAAACCATCCAATCGATGATCTATATCTCCTCCCATAAAAAGCCTCATAGGGAGCCATCTAAATACTCGAATGGAAATTGTTGTTGTAAGCAAACTCAATCAGAGGTAAATAGTCATTCCAATTACCCTTGAAGTTAATGGCAAAGGCTCTCAACATATCCTCCAGGGTCTGAATTGTGCATTCTACCGGGCTATCTGTTTGAGGGTGAAAAGCGATGTTAAGATTCACTTTCGAACCCAAGCCTTTCTTGAAATATCTCTAAAACTGTGCAATAAATTGGGCTCCTCTATCTGATATGATAGACAAAGGAACTTCGTGCAGTCTAACAATTTCTCTTATGTATAGTTGGTCATAATCCTTGGTTTTGTCAGTCGTCTTTACTGCCAAAAAGTATAGAGATTTAGTCATCCAGTCAACTATCACCGAAAACAAATCATACTGCCTACGAGACTGTGGTAAGCCTATAACGAAGTCCATATTGATCATCTCCCATTTCCATTCTAGAATCTCAAAATTCTGAGCTACTCCACATGGCCTTTGATGCTCAACTTTAACTTGTTGGCAATTCGGGCACTTAGAAATAAACTCAGCAATGCCCCTCTTCATTCCACTCCACGAATAAACTTCTCTCAAGTCATGGTACATCTTAGTTGACTCTGGGTAGATGGAATATCTAGAGTTGTGGGCTTCTGCCATGATCCTTTCTAGAATACCATCAACATCTAGAACACATAGTCTGCCTTGATATCTCAATACTCCATCTCCCCATTTGGCGAAAGTCCTCACCTTTCGTTTATGCACATTTGCCTTTAATTATAGCAAGATGGGGTCTCGGTCTTGCCTTTCCCTCACCTTTACTATAAGAGATGATGCAGACCCATTTTGAACATCAACTCCACCTTTGTTAGACTCCTTAAGTTGGACTCCCAATTGGGCTAATCTATGCACTTCCTTTGCCAACTCTTTCTTTCCTTCCTCAACATGGGTTATACTGTCCATTGATAGTTTGCTAAGATCATCAGCAACCATATTAGCTTTACCTGGTTGGTAGAGGATGCTCATGTCATAGTTCTTGAGCAACTCAAGTCATCTCCTCTACCTCAAGTTAAGATCTTTGTGGGTGAATACATATTACAGGTTTTTGTAGTCTGTAAACACATCTACATACACCCTATACAAGTAATGGCGCCAAATCTTTAGTGAAAATACCACCGCAGCCAACTCAAGATCACGGGTTGGATAATTTCTCTCATGGACTTTGAGTTGTCTGGAAGCATAAACAACTACCTTTCCTTTCTATATCAACACACATTCCAATCTCACTCTAGAGGCATCACAATAAATGACAAATCCATCAGTCCCTTCAGGAAAGGTTAATACTAGTGCAATAGTCAATTTGGTCTTCAACTCTTGAAAAGTTTTCTCACATTCATCAGACTACTGAAACTTTATCTTTTTCTGAGTCAGTTTAGTCAACGATGCGGATATGGAAGAGAATCCTTCAACAAATCTACGATAGTAGCCAGCCAAACCCAAAAAGTTCCTTATGTTTGTGGGAGAAGTTGATCTAGGCTAATTCTTGACCGTCTAGATATTTTAAGTATCCACAAGTATGTCGTCACCCAAAATTATATGGCCTAAAAATGCCACAGATTTAAGCCAAAACTCACACTTTGAAAACTTTGCATATAACTCATTATCCTTGAGCGTCTGCAAAGTTAAGGTGATTGGCATGCTCCTCCTTATCTATGGAATACACCAAGATATCATCAATAAACACAATCACAAATATGTCAAGATACAGTCAAAACACTTTGTTCATCAAGTCCATGAAAGTAGCAGGATCATTGGTCAGTCTAAAAGACATTACTAGAAACTCAAAGTGACCGTATTGGGCTCAAAAAGCCATCTTCGGGATGTCACACTCTCTCACTTTTAATTAGTTATATCCTGATCTAACATCTATCTTAGAGAAAATGGTGGCACCCTGCAGTTGGTCAAATAAGTCATTAATTCTTGGAAGGGGATATTTATTCTTAATGGTTACCTTATTCAATTGGCGATAATCTATACACATTCTGAGGGAACCATCTTTCTTTTGAACAAATAGGACAGGAGCGCCCCACGGAGAAAAACTCGCCATAATGAAGCCCTTATCTAAGAGATCTTTCAACTACTCCTTCAGCTCTTTCAACTCAGTTGGAGCCATTCTATATGATGGAATAGAGATAGGCTGAGTATAGGGGAGAACATCAATCCCAAAGTCGATCTCCCTATCAAGAGGGACTCTAGGGAAATAAACTTATCCTTAGGCACTGAAAAACTACCCTTCCACTGTATAATAGACTCATTCAATAATTCAAACTTTGACTGTCCGGGTTCTACAGTTGACAGAGGCATAACAAACCTAAAGTCAATCCATGCCAAAGATCATATCGAAGTCAACCATCTCTAACTCAATTAGATCAGAAAAAGTATCTCTATGATAAATGGACACTACATAATCTTTATAAATCCTTTCAGCTATGATAGACTCACCAGTAGGAGTAGAAATACTGAAGGGCTCAAGAAGACATTTAGGAAGGATCTCAAACTTACTAGCCACATATGGGGTCACAAATGATAAAGTGGAACCTAGTCAAGCAAGGCATATACATCATAGGAAAATACTCGAAGCATACCCTTAACAACATTTGGTGTAACATCCTGATCCTATTAATTTCCCATCACATATAGACGGTTTGTACTCCCGCTCGTATTAGTAGTGGCACCTCTCTGATTACCACTGGTCTGTGGTGTAGCTGAAGTTTGTGCTCTATTACCTCCCTTACCTTGCCTTCTCATTGGGAACTTATTCTAGAAATGACCAGTCTGTCTACACTTGAAGCAAGCATTTGTGTCCTCTCGGCACTCACCTAGGTGGAGTCTGCTGCACTTGCCACATGGTGGTTTCCCCTTTGAACCTTGAGTCACACTAGCTTGGGATTGAGAATCCTGAGCTCTGGAATTCTGATAACCCTATAACTTCTGATCATACCTGTTACTCGGAACTGGTACACTTACTGAGGATGGTGCATAGTTTGAAGACCTCTTCGAAAAATAGGACTTATCCCCGTTACCTTTCTTCTACCGATTAGGCTTATGCCCTGTTGATTTAGCCTTCTTGCTCAAATGCTCCTCTCTATCTCTCTTCTTATCCTCCTCAAGTTGTTGCGCATAGACCAAACTTTGTAGATGTCCATGCCCAGAATCAGCAATGTTGCTTTGCACTCCTTTTTCACATGCTTGCCTAAGCCAGATATGAACTTTCTCATTCTAGATCTCATGTCCGGGACCATCTCTGGAGCATACCTGGATAGTTGTATGAACTTGAGGCTATATTCTTTGATAGTCATCCCCTCTTGCTTGAAGTTGACAAACTCCTCAACCTTTGCTTCCCTCAACTCGCGTGGAAAGAAGTGGTCAAGAGAGGCACTTTCAAAATCACTCCAAATGGAAGGTTCAGCATCATCACCTCGACTTTCTTCCCACAGATTGTACCAGATATTTGCCACATCCTTAAGTTGATAGGAAGCAAGTTCAACTCCCTCAGTCTCGGTCGAATTCATAGTTTTCAACACCTTCTATATCTCATCAATAAAGTTCTGGGGGTCTTTCTCAACCTTAAACCCTGTGAAGACTGGCGGGTTCATCCTCAGAAAATCTCTAAGTCAGGCTACAGCAGTTAGCTCTTGGGAGCTAAAGCTAGGGGTCTGTGATATCCGATTACCACTCTGAACGGCTACTAGTTGGGTGAGCATAGTGATAGCTCCTATGAAATAAGCTTCTATTGTAAGAGCAGTTGGAGAAATGGGTTCTTGTGGAACATTGGTGGCTCTATTTAGTCAACCTCGACCCCTCATCTCCATTTGAGTGGGCACCTTTGGTGGGGGATTCGCAGCATTAGAAGTTGAAGCATATCTTTGGGTGGCGATATATTTAGGAGGGATGATCTATAAATGTGTAATGCATGAATCAGATAGATATTTTAATAGAGTTAAACTCTTATCGCAAGAACTCAAAGTACAAATTAAAAGAAGTGTAACCATTCATAATTTCCTATAGCCTCTTGCTTATAGAGTGTTGTGTACAACACACCCATAAACAAAACTCTACTAGACACGGCTTCATAGACTCCCTAGGACACTTGAACTTTGCGCTTTGATACTAAGTTTGTCATGCCCCGGGAGGGTACCCTTGGCATGACTAGCACTCAGAGACTATTGCTAGTCCACAAGAGAACTACTCAGCCTCATTACATTCATTCAATCATATTCTAATAGCGAAAAACATCAATGATAAAGAATACTCAATGAAATAAAATGACAATATGAAAATCAAGGTCAAAGGCCAAATAAACTATTCATCAACTAAGTAAGACTAGTGCAAAAAAAACTAGTCAGGAAATAACATCAAAACATAACTCGAATATTAAATCTATGATGCCTTTAAACATCTGACTAAGTGGTGTCAATGAAAAGTCCATGCCTACCTCAAAATAAAACAGAAAATCTAAACTCAAAGCTAGAAGATAAGATATGGCATCCTCTGAGAGTAGGGGAGGACTCACCAATCAACTGAATGTAAATAGGTCCTCAATGGAGCGCCTGCTGATGATCACTAGTACCTGTCTTTGCATCATGAAAAGATATAGGCCCAAATAGGCGTCAGTACATGGAATGTACTGGTATGTAAAATTGCAGAATAAAATATATAAAGGCAGGATAACATTAACTCAAAATAACTGAACTCAAGAAATAGGAAGCTCAATCATCAAGTCAAGAGTCTAAAGTAAGAAATACAGTTTAGACAATGATCACTCATATATCATCTAATCCAATCCACTCAGAGTACTATCAAGGCCTATCTGGTAGTTTCTCTAACCGGCAACCATCACTTATGAGTCGGTGATGATAAAATGAAGTGATGTCATTTCCACATCTATCCAATACCTTGTCAAGGTAAAGGACATCCCATTAGTGGATCCACAATAATAACATCAAGTCCTCTTTTCAGGATAACAAGGAAACATCTGATTTTACAGTTCAATCCTCTCCTATGTTGGCAACATAGTTATTGAGTTCAAGTTGTACTTACTCTTACTCAATTTGGTACTCAATACTCCTCTCAAGACTCAACATGCTCATAAGACATCAACTCTATGGTTAACTCATTCATCTAGTCTCATTGGACATTTATCAACTCAATTCATCACATCAACTATCAACTCTTTGATTTCATTCTTTCAAAGTTCATATCTCAACTCATAAGGACTCTATCATGTATCATTCTACTCATATCATTCAGGAAAACAAAAGTAGAGTTACAACATTTAGGGACTTCATAGTCTTATTAGGCTCAATTTTATACTCATGAAAACACTTTTAAGTAAAATAGGTAAAGATAACAAGGATTCATGCTAGGGTTCATGTATATAAGTAAAATCACCTAATTCAAATATTTAATTCATAAAAATAGTAGTTCATGTAAAATTGTATAGGAATATATTAGAATTTAAGAAAAACTTCTGAAAAACCATCTATGGAAAACTCAATTCCTTCATCACTTCATCAATTAGGGTTATGGGGCATATGGAAGAATAAAAATTCATGCTTTGATTAGTCTTACATACCTGGAGTTATAGAGGACAATCGAGACTTCAACGATCCTTGACTTGAACGCAACACCGAAGTCATTTCTCTCTTCCTCGATGCTCAAAAGAAAGAAAAATAACTTCTAAGTGCATGGTATGGGATAATACACTTATGATTTTGTTTTATGACTTAAATTAAGTCCAAAACATCCAAGGTTTCAATTAAAAGGGATAGGATTTGACAAAATTACCCCTCTTAAAAATTGTCGCAAGGGTCTACGAGACCCCATCTATGGGTCGTAGATGGTTTTTCATAGATGGGACAACCAAGTAATTTTTCTACTAGAATGTTCCACGAAACCTCACCTATGAGCCATGAAACTCTTTACGAGTCGTAAGTCCATCTCGTGGGTCAGGATGTCTAAAGTATTGGGGTACTAGAACTCGATACCAAACCTCTTTTATGAAACATAAAAGGTTATATGAGTTGTCTAATAACTTGTAGCTTAAGATACTAAAAATTTAATTTTTGGGCTAAATTTTGAAGCTGCTAGAATCTTTTATGAGACAATTCACGACCCGTAGAAGGCTCTACGACCCGTAGATGGATTTGTGAAGTCTGGGGCTAAAAATTAATTTTCTGGACCTTTTCACAAAACCTAACTTTACGGGTCGTACTTCAATCCACGACCCGTATGTGGTTTTGTGAAACTACTCTGCTCTGGGAGGGTTCAGTAAAATGACCATAACTTTTGAATCCGAACTCCAAATGAGGTGAAACTAGTTGCGTTGGAAATCTAATTCAAAGAGATTTCATTTGGTAGATAATGGGCCACCTAATTTTTATATGCTAAGAGTTATGATCATTTAAAGTTGACCCTCGCATAATCTATCACTATAAACTCAATTTATAGGAAGGTTTTGAACTCGTCTAAGTGTTAGAAGTCTCTTGTGACCCTAAGACACACTCCACATGTAAGAATGAGTCTTAAAACGTGAGTACATGTAAGAATAGAGTTATGGAGTGTCATACTATATTCGATAAGGACTATAAATAGGGTAAAATTTTGGTTGTCATTTCTATTTGTGTCTTGTCCTATTGGGATTAATATACATTGCTATACACTCATTGGTTAGCGTCTCATCTTTCCTTGGTAATAAATGATTCAGTAAAATTTGGAAACTGTACTGACAATTTTACCTATCTTCTTGATATGAGAACCTTTGAGGAAAATAAACCATTGTAATGTTTAGTAGTAATGATACATACCAGTCTCTATGACATTTAATCAATGAATTAGAGTACAATTCAGGCCAGTTGTATTATGTGAACCAATGCACCTTTAAGGCTAATGTTGACATGTTGTGGACGTCAACTTGAAAATGAGATGGCTAAGAAAGATCTATGATACCTTTTCTTACTAGCACATTATACATTGAGATACATATGTAAACATTCAATTAAATGATTACTGAGTAAAAAAACTTTTATTTATCTAGTGCCCGTGAGAGACCCATCTTGAAACGTAAGTTATTAGACCTTAGAATTGCTTTTAGAGAAATTAGTACCTTTATACTTTCTAATAATTACCTCTTAACTTACGGAAAGAGAAGCATTGTCACAAGTTCATGCACTAAAAATGTATTCTCAACAAAAATTCACATAACTGAATAGTTCTACAGAAAATAACTCTTCACTGTAACAATATAAGTTAAAAAAATTATAAAGTGAGAGTTGCGACCAAATGAATGGGTAGAGGGTTTTCTTCTGACTAAATCACTGCTTTTAAGATATTTTGTGTGTTACTATATGTTCTTTGCTTTATATGACAATTTTCTTATAAACTAAATCACTACTTTTAACTTTTGACTTTTAAGATATTTTATATGTTAATACATGTTGTTTTTAATTTATTGCTTGTTGTGTTAATATTTGATATTAGAATTCACTAAAGTTTATGCTAATAATATATTTTCGATCGACACTATACATGGTTTTATATAACTTATTCTTATGCAGCATGAGTTTGAAAGAAAGAAACAAAAAATATTAGTTGCTCAAAGTGCATCAGTTGTGGAAGGAGAAACTAATTCAGCTAGTCAGTCTTCTCAATTAAGTGAAATGGATATTTGGGTGCAATTTGTTGGTGGAAAGAAAAATGAAAGAGTCAAAAGTCCTTGCTCCCTCGGTCGAACTGTAAAGGCATCTAAGAAACCAATATCAACCTTATCAAAAGAAATTGATGAGATGATTAAGTCCCAAGTGAATTCTTCAAATGTTGATTTATATGCTCAGTTGCAGAACGAGCGCAAGAAAAATAAGAGGATGTGGAAGAAATAAGACTTGTTGAAGAAGTATATATATAGGAAATCATCTTCAAATGAACAATCATCTCAAGAAGACAACTAAGCTGTTGAGGATGAAAGTGACGGTAATTCTGACATCAAGAATGAAAGTGATTTTGACCCTATGAAAGTGAATCTGACCTATAATGATTGGTATTATTTTTTAGGATTCAAGTTTGGAATACTTTATTTGGACCATTTAAGAATCATACATCATTGATGTGGATATTTAATTTAATTATGAATTGTATTTTTTAATTATCAGTTGTAATGATTTACATTAGACTTGTGTTGGATGATGTTTTTGAAATTATTTGAGGTTTTGATAGATTTTTATCTAATTATGAAATGTATCTAGTAATTTACATGTGAATTATTAGTTGGGGATTTTCATCGGGATGTATATGTGAAATATTCATGAAATTTTTCTTACGATTTTACTTAGGGTTTCAAAAGAATTTTCTTGCAAAATAGTTTCATAAATATCAGCAAGAAATTTTCTTTTAGTAATTAGGAATTTTTACCTCCAAATTTTCTTTAATTTTACTTGGGAATCTTCATGGGAATAACTTGCAAATTTTTTTCATAAAAATCTGCAAGCAAATTCGTTTTCATATGAAATTCTACCAATTAATTCTTATAGAATTTTGATAGTTAATCGCAAATAAATTCGCAAATAACATACCTGCAGATTTATTTTCGCAACCAAATTACCTAATAATTTTTTAAATCCACAAATAATAATTACTTACGAATGCTACTACAAGCTAGCTAGTGGAATGCTAATAAATTTTTTAGTTTGTAATAAATTACCAAGTTTAGATTGGTAAATTCATATTTGTACATGAAAACATGAATTTAGTGATACTTTAGATGATGTGCATGTGATTATCTATGTTAACAATTGTATAAATTAAGAAATACACGACTTTAATAGATTCTTTAAGCACCAGATTTTTAATCCTAAATGACTTTTTAGGATATGTGAAGTCTAGCTACAAAATTGTTGCAGGATGAATACCATACTTAGGGACCAAATTTGTGGCCCCTAAAAGTTTTATAGGACTCGAGAATTTTCTGTGGCAGAAACTGATCTCTAAGTATCAAGAATTAAATCTCATCATTATTGATCTTTAACAATAGGTGACGATCAGGGTCTAGAATCACACTTTTAGGAATTAGTTTTCACCTTGTTAATGATTTTTTTTTTTAAATGTAGTCCATTTTGTGTAATCTTGTCATGAAAATTTTTAATTCGTCAAGGCAGGGTGAGGCGGTGCTGGACTTAACTTGACTAGATAGACCAATTGCTAATTTGGGCATTTATTACGGATACTTTTAGTAATGACAAGGCAGGTTATAATCAACCAACATTACTAAGAAATTTGTGAATACCAACCTCCAATGAAACCATGGAAGTCGGTAATTTTTTATCTTCGAAGGCCATTATTGTTAATTTTACTTTTTCTAAGAAAATCGAATTCACAAAGTCAGGTATTTTGGGCCAAAAATTGCGGAAAAGGCACATACCTAGGGGTGACAATTTCAATCCATATAAGGTAAAATGCATCCATTTAACTCATATTTATTTTAATGGATCACTCATATTTTTAAAATGGATAAATATGGGTTGATCTATATTAAGAGCTCATATAAATATGATCAAAATGGGTAAAATATGGGTACTCATATAGATCCATAGATGTCCCCTCATAATAAAAAAAATTATGTGCGTGATTTTTGTTTTATTCTTCTTAAAAAAATTTGGGGTGGGAGTGGGGGTAAGAGAATGGGGGGTTAGGGGTGTGCATCGGTCGATTCGATTTTATGTATTATGGGTTTGATTTTTCGGTTTTTCGGTTTTTTGGTTTTTAAATATGTTAAACCAATAAGATATTTTTTATCAGTTTTTGGTTTATCAATTTTTGGTCTTTAATGGTTCGATTTTTGATTTATCCAATAAGAAAAAATACTCATAAAATAAATATATGACTTCTCTAACTATTTGATGCAATATGATGAGATACGGTAAAACAAACAAATCAATTGAGCACTTAAATTTAATAATATGCAGTATTTGACCTCATATTCTAATTTACTTTCCAACAGAAGAGTTATACATTGGAAACCAAGCAAATACATGATTTACGAGTAACAATTTAGTATCAAGCGATGTTAAATTATTAATATTTAATATTTATGAAAGGATAAAATAGTAAATTATTATAGTCTTAATGAGTTACCGGTTTACCCAATACTAAAAATCGAAACCGAACCGATAATTTGATATATTTTTTTTATAAAAATTCGTTAACACAATAACTCGATAACAATAAACCAATAACATTTTTTTTCAGTTCTAATCAGTTTGATTTTTACACACCTTATGAGGGGTAGGGTGGAAATATGGGGGGGAGGGGTAGGATGAAAGTGGGAAGGTAGGGGCAATTTTTTTTTTTATTAAAAAAATAATTTTTTAAAATTTAAATTTAAGCTAAGTTTTGGTATTGAAGTAGAAAAAATTTAGATGAGGGTTGGGGTGGGGTGGGAGTGAGTGGGTGATAGGGTATTGAAGTAGAAAAAAATTATTTCTTTTTTTATGAAAAAAATTATTTCTTTTTTTATGAAAAAAATATTTTTTCAAAATTAATTATTTGGGAGTAGGGTTGGGGTGATAGGGATTAGCATTAACAATCAAACTTTGATTTAATTTTTTTAATTTTTTTTTTTTTACTTTAAGAGATTAAAGTGAGTTACAATCATTTTTACCCAAACCATATTTGACCAAATCCATATTTTATATGGATAGATTGTGATCCAATCCATTTTGGCTCAATCCATATTCCATCCATCCAAATCTGATCCAATCCACCCATTTATCACCTCTACACATACCTAACGCCTCTATACATATCCTCCTGTATGTTAGCTTGGATTCCTCTTGCATATTTTTACTTTCTGTATGTGTGTTATGGGTAAGGACCCAGATCCCACTTGTAGAATTTCACTGGGTATGCTGTTCTTTGTTGTTATGGGTAGGGATCTGCTTGTATGTATCCACCAAAATTAAGTTAATTATATCATGAAGTAAAAATAAAAAGACATTAAAAGAACGTCTTAATAAAATGCAACTATATATATATAT
>JBCEWC010008825.1:0-19458 GCA_038996855.1 Solanum aculeatissimum | reverse complement strand
AACCCACACTTCAATTTCACTAAATCATTCTTAATTTAAAAGATTTGTTTCAAGAAAAATCATAATTCATCAAAATTTGAGAAAAGGATTTTGGGTCTTCATTGTTGAAAGAGAAACCATGAATCAATCCCATATACCTTGAACTTAACAAGAAGATTGAGAAGATTCTGATGAAGACTTGAATTTTCCCCAACTTCAATCTTGGTCTTCAATAGAAGATGAGAGAAATTGAGAGAATTTGGGAGAGGAATTGAGAGATTTAATGAATAAAAGGGATTAAGGCTCAATTTAGGGGTTTTTAGGAGAGTTTAGAAAGGTTGAAATGGCCCTAAGAATAATTAAAACTACCATTTAACCATTAATGAAATGGAGAAGATAATTGAGACAGTCGCTGACGGAAGTACCCTCATGGTCCGTATAGTGGTTCACAGACCGTGAACCCTACTGTGTGGCTTAACTTGGTTAATGCCTCGGCTTGAAATCTAAGAAGACTTTTTGGAGCACTCCACGACAGGAGTCACGGTTCGTAAAGCTGAACATGGACCGTAAACCAATCCGTGGAGCCTAACTTGATCCAAAATTCTGGCCTTGGGGTGTAGGCAGTCTCTGGACCACTCCACGGAGGCCCTCACGGACCATGAGGCATCACATGGATCGTGAAGTGGACCGTGGAGCTTCACTTGTTCTGGGGCCTTGGTCCAATACCTCTAGAACACACTGGAACAGTCCATGGAGGGCTCACGGGTCGTGAGCCCCCACACGGACCGTGGTCCCTCCCATAAGGCAGTGCCTTAGTCACAAAACAGCTTCCCCTTTTTCCAGAACACTTCCATGCATGGACAGTCCCACTGTAATGGTCATACATTTCACGTACAAACTTCGAATGAAGTGAAACCAATTTAGTTACGAAGGTAACTCAGAAAGCTTCAATTTGGTATATTGTGGCCCACCCATCTCATCTCATACCAAGAGATATGACCATTCAAAGTCAGTCCCTCCACACGGTTCCATTCATAACTACACCAACAAGATTCCTTTGAGTACGACCACTTAAATAGAATCCATGATCATTACTAACCAACCATAACAAGTTTAAAATGGACCTTGACCCACCAATACGAAGTTTCAAAATTTTTGAGTTGTTACAGACATATTGGCACCAGGTCAAGAAAAGCATATATATCAAAATCAAAGATCCATAATGTACCCGTAACCACATTAGGAGACTCCTCAACTTCTTGCCTTGCATGAAGAGCATAGAAACAGTTGCCACGGGGTCCATCTCCTTGAGATTAGGCACCTTGTGGAACCTGCCCCTTTTGAGCCACTTGGCCTTGAGGTCGACCTTATTTTTCCTTAGTAGTAATATTAGGACACTCGGAAATCTTATGCCCTATCTTCCCACAACCAAACCAAGTTTTATTACCTCTCAAGAAATCACCTCCATGGTTCCTCCCACACTTGAGACACCTAGGAGGAATAACACCACCTTTAGCAACATCACCTTGTGCCTTAAGAGTAGGCACCCTAAACCCTTGCTTAGTACCCTTAGATAATCCTTGGGTTTATTGGAAATGACCATCATCGATATTAGCATGAGAAAAGCCACTATCAAACCTAGACCTCTTGAACTTCGTCACCTTCATCCTTTGAAGCTTCTCACTCTTTATTTGTTTGACATGGGTCATAAGTCTAGAAATGTCTATCTCTTTAACAAGAAATTCCATCTTGCACTTCATTTTTACCAAATTGGGCACACCCCGAGATAAATTTTTTCATTCGGGCTCTCGGATCGGCTACAAGAGAAGGGGCATACTTAGACAACTTTGTAAATTTGAGGGAATACTCCCTCACACTCATAGAACCTTTATTAAAATTCATAAACTCTACCACTTTGTTTCCCTTAGCTTAAGGGGAAAGAAATGATCAAGAAAATCAGCCTTAAAGACCTCCCAACCAATAGGCCCTTCCTCATCACTTCTCTAGGATTACTATTGTGTGAACCAAACTTTAGCAAACTCCCTTAAGTTGGTTTGCCAATTCCATTTTCTATTTCGAAGACACCTTCATAATCTCAACCACTTTGTAGACTTCATCAATAAACTCTTGTGGGTCTTTACCCACTTTGGAGCCATAGGACTCTGGGGGATTCATCCTAGTAAAATTTGTTACCTAAGTGATAGAGACCCTAAACTCATCATTAGTCATTTGGTCAACTTGAGGGTCTTGAGGAACTTGCAGAGCCATAGGAATTTATTCCTTATTAGCTCAACTCTCCTAGGTAATGGAGCACGTCGTGGAGCTATTTCTAAAAATTTTAAAGGAAAAGCATTAGAGGGAAAGAATATTGATAGCACGACATTTCCTATATGTCCCATAACCTTCTATTCATGGATGTGTCAAGCTTCACACGTATGAATAAGACTCTACAAGACACGACATGTTGGACTTCCTAGGATGCTTCAAACCTTGTGCTCTGATACCAAGTTTGTCACAACTCAAACCTAGCGCCTAGCCATGATACGGAGAATGTGACACCCGAAGGTACCCCATCCAAGACTCTTGTTCATATCATAAACATACATAAGGTAAAACAAATATTTATAAGAGATCTAGACAATCGGAACATAGCATCATAAGATTCAATAGTTCCCATTAAATGGAATTACATCATCATAATGTCCAAAGCATGCCTCTACATCATAGATCTTGGTAGGGACTTAAACATAGCTTTACTAGATTACCCTCAAGATTAGCATAGTACAAAAGTCTTAGAACAACATCATAAGCAAGAAACATAGGGCATGTCCCCTAACCATGGAAACTCATGAACCTTTAATAGAAAGTATCCAAAAAGCTAGCCATTATAATGAGGAGTAGAGTCATCGTCCTCCCCTACATGGTTATATCATGTAGGCAGGAGTATACGTTAGTATGTTTGAATGTACTAAGTATGTAAGAATGCAATGCATTAATAAACATCGTACATAATAACAATATGCGTAGACATGAGCAATAAAGCAAGGATAAAATATGGCCGAGCAATGCAATATTTAACAAAATCATGTGTGAAAGCATCATAAAATATTTCATAGCCTAATTGACATATATATGTGGGAATAAGTCTATAACCGACAATAAAACTATATGAACTATTACATGGAATCCTGATATTCCCTCTACACCAAGCGAAAGGGAGTCTACTTTACCAAGGTAGAACCGATCCTCACCCTATAGGTTCTATCCTAACATGAGGAGAACCCATCATTTCACCCCACCATTTAGGCTCTATCCTTGCATGGTGAGTGTCCATCATTAAAGCTAAATGGATCCAATAACACACCTTTAAGGCACATAAACATGAACATAATTTCTATGGTGGAACATAGTTATAGGACTATGGAATCGACCAAAGCCCTCTCGGTGCTAAATCATATCCCAGAGAATACATAAATCATGCATAAACATAGCTTTCAACATAATTCATACTTTACCAGAATCATACTTTCATAGCTTATAAAATAGATATCATGACTTTATTATAATATTAGAATAGTCCATCTACATAACTTTTCATATAATGTGAGTATACTCCCCATATTATCATCATTATCATAGACATTAGGGTTTTTAGATTACCCTCATCATCATCATCGTAACATCATTATCATAAAATCACCATCATAAGATCATACTTCAAGACTTAAAAGCATGTTCATAAAAGTCACAACTTTATCATAGGAAAACTAGGGCCATGTATGGGCTCATGAACAATTGAGTTAAAATCATGCAATTAGATAAAAATCATGTAATTGAAATCTTAGTGGATCATTTGTATGGGAACCCATATCAATTCAAAGAGTCGTAATCTTCATATACTTGAAATCATAAATGATAAAATTATCAATATCATGCAATTAACTTGAATTCCCAATAGGACAGTTCAAAAGTCATCATCTCAATCATAATTGAAGAATTGAAGTAGGAGTATAGAAGATACATACAATTTCATAATTGAATTAAGATAAAAATTAAAAATTTAGAAAGGGACTCCATAGAAAAAATGATTCTATTAAGTGATTGACTTGGAAAGCTTGAAGAGAAATGGAGGATTTTGCTTCACTTGATCTTCAATGGAGTTTTGCTTGAGGAAGAAGAAAGCCCTTGAGAGTTAATCTAGAATGAGAATTTTTGTAGGGAGTGATTTGATGAATGAGGATTAATTTGAGGGTTAAGGGCTTTATATAGAATAGGTTTTAAGTCCCAAAAACCATCCAAATATGTTTTTAAGTCGGTTAGGAATGAGTTCCAATGACTTTACTTAAAACTAGAATTGTTCAAAATATTCTAAACAGTAGGGGACCACTGGTGCGATGTGGACTTGTTCCCCTGTAGGTCATTTTCATGTAAAGTTTAATTTTTCCCTATTTTTACCTAAAAATATGTGTAGATAACTTTTGTACACAATGGGACCCTCTTCACGACGCGAATTGATCGTGCCCTCTTCAGATATCCAGTTTCTTATGAAAAGTTATTTTTTGATATGATTGACCTAAAAATCAAACAAGACCTTTTTCCCACACAATTTTGCCACCTGAATAAGAATCTAACCTTGAATTTTCCAAAAGTATTATGGATAATGAGATATTCAAGTTTCATTCATGGGGTTGTATGAAGGAATATTGAGAGGTGTTACATCCCATCATTTGAAAATCCTTCATAAAAACTCATAGAATTTCATGCTTAAACTTTGAGAAAAAGAAGATTTAAGTTGGGCTTCATGGATGAATCTAATCCATGAATGAAGCCCTACTTACTTTGAGTAGAAATCAGTTAAACATTGGAGTGATTACACCATGATATTCTTGACCTAAGGCGCTAAGCTTCAATGGAGTCCTTGCTAGAGAGAAACTTTAAAAATTTAGGAGAGATTTTAAGAGTGAATGAGTTAGAATGAATTAGGAATAGGTTTTTATAGGAATTGAGTTGGTTAAATCAGTTAATAGGGTCAAAACGACATAATTTAGGATTTAAATGGATCAGAAATGACCAAAAGACCTTTCATTTAAAAATTGTTGGACCCATCTATGGGCACTGTTTATAGGACGTAAACTGGAGTACAGGTCGTGCTTAGTCTTAGTGCTTTGCATGGCCCAAAATTTTAGCTACTTAAATTTGCATGTTCAATCCACGAGCCCATTGTACGGTCCATAGTTCCATTTACAGACTGTAAATCCCATTCGTAGAAACAACCCAGACTTAGAAACTTTTTCATCCTTTAGGGTTCCATTCACGATCACACTTACGGTTCGTATGCAATAGTAAAACTCATAAAGTACTTTGTACAATGAATTTTAGTGATCAAAAATTTTATCAACTTTAGGACCTTAACTATGAAGCTTGTCTACGACTCGTGGTTTGATCCACGAGTCGTAGATTGGTTCGTACAATCACACCACTTCAAAAAATTTCACAACTTTTCCTTTTTTTCAAGCTTTTCAATATTTGGAGTGTTGCACAACAAAAGATGTTTTTCTACTTGGCTACCATAAGTCTACAGTGGTTCATTAGTAAGAATACTCCTATTCTGTCTGAAAAAACTCTAGATGATGAACGACTCTTATTGACTAAAGCTTGAAAACACTTAGATTTTTGTATGTAGGAACTACATTTTGAGTGGCCTGCAAGATGAGTTGTACAATATGTACAGTAACTTGAAAACTTTCAAGGAAATATGGGATGTTTTAGAAAAGAAGTACAAAATTGAAGATGTCAAAATGAAAAAATTCATTGTGGTAAAGTTCTTTGACTACAAGATAGTAGACAGTAAAGTTGTTGTTACCCAAGTTCAGGAGTTGCAGGTTATAATCCATGATCTCCTTGTTAAAGGAATAATTTGAAATTATACCTGGTTTAAACATATTAAGTTTGTTCTTAGTACACACATAATATTTAATGTAGTATTGGTTGTGAATGATGTTTTTCAAGTGCTTGCTATAATTGAGAAGTTATCCTCGCTTTGAAAGGACTTCAAAAACTACTTAAAGCATAACCTCAAGGAGATAACTGTTGAAGATCTCATCGTAAGATTGAGAATTGAAGAGGATAACAAGTCGGCAAAAAATTACAAATAAATTCAACAATAGTAGGGGTGAATATTGTTGGAGAAAGGCCAACTGTCAAAAAGTGAAAGAAATCGTCTGGACCAAAAGTTTATCCTCCTAAAGAGAAGTTTAAAGATAATTGTCACAACTATGGAAAGGTTGGACATAAAGTTATTAATTACCACCCACTCTTCAAAGAAGCAAAAGAAAAATAATCGAGCAAATATAATTGAAATGAATGAGGAAGTGAAAAACCTATGTACCATGTTGGCTCAGTGAAACTTATTAGAAAATCAAAAAGAGTGGTAGCTTGATTCTGAAGCCACTTCACATATTTTTGCAGTTAAAAAAACCTTCACAGTATATGCCCCCGCTGCAGCTAATGTGACCATTTACGTGAGACTTTCTTCTACAACAAATGTTGAAGGCTATGAAAAAGTATGTTTAAAGATGACATCTAGCAAGGTGACAACTTTAAACAAAATTTTTCATGTTCCAAAAATAAAAAAGAACTTGATATTTGTTGGTCTCTTAATCAAGAATTGATTTAAATATGTCCTTGCCTCAGAAAAAGTTGTAATTAGTAAGAATGAGATTTATGTAGAAAAATGTTACCTTACTGAAAGCCTTTTCAAACTAAATATAATGGTTGTTGAAAGTAATAAAGTTCAGCCTTCTTCATACTTACTTGAGTCAAATAATTTATGGCATTCTCATTTAGGACATGCCAATTATAAAACCCTATACAAAAATGAGCAATTTGAATCTATTGCCTAAATTTGAGAACAAACAATCGAATTGTCAAATAGGTGTTGAATCTAAGTATGTTAATATCCTTATAAGTAAGTTGAAAGGAATCCAAATACTTTAGACTTAATTCACATATATATATTTATGCATGAAGTCAGTACCATCTCTTAGTGAAAAAACGTATTTCATAACTTTTATTGATGATTGTACGCGATACTGTAATGTTTATTACTTGGTAGTAAAAATGAGGCAATGAAAGCATTCAAATAGTATAAAAGTAAAGTTGAAACACAACTTAACAAAAAATTCAAAATAAAAAGGAGTGATAGGGGCAATGAATATGAAGCTTCTTTTGAAGAAATACGTTGGGAACATGGTATTATTTAACTAACAACAGTCCCTTACTCATCATAATCAAATGCGATTGCGGAAAGAAAAATCCAAACAGTTAAGGAGATGATGAATGTCATGCTGATAAGTTTTGGTTTACCCTAAAATTTGTAGGGGGAAGCTATCCTTACGGCTAGTCGAATACTCAATCGAGTTTCCCATAGTAAAACACAATCTATTCCATATGAAAAATGAAAAGGAAGAAAGTTCAGTCTTGAATACTTGAAAGTATGGGGGTGTTTGGCTAAGGTCCAAGTTCCTAAGCCTAGACAAGAATAGGACAAAAGACGATTAATTGCGTGTTCATAGGATATGCTACAAATAGTAAAGTATATCGATTTTTGGTTCATAGATCAGAAAATCCTGATATTTATATTAATACGGTAATTGAATCAGATAATATTGAATTCTTTGAGACCATATACCTATATAAAAGAGAATATGAATTGCCTAATGAAAGAAATAAATGATATTGATAAGAAACAAAAGAAAGTGACCATAATGAGGAAAATCCAAGATGTACCAAATATCAAAGAACATCTACTTCCTTTGGATAAAATTTTGTAACATTTTTATTAGAAAATGAGCCTCGAACCTTCAGAGAAATTATGACTTTTTCGGAAGTATAATATTAAAAAGAGGCAATCAACAGTGAGATTGAATTCATAATAAATAATCATACATGGGAATTGATTGATCTTCCTCCTAGAAATAAATCCTTAGGGTCCAAATGGATTTTCAAAAGACAAATAAAAATTGATGGGACTATTGATAAATATAAAAGAAAAATTCATTGTTAAAGAATTTAGACAATGTGAAGGTATTGACTACTTTTATACGTACATACCGATAACTAGAATTACATCAATTTGAATGTTAATATAATTAGCCACAGTGTTCGATCTAGAAATTCATCTAATGAATATCAAAATAGACTTCTTAAATGGAGATTTTGAGGAAGAAATCTTTATGAAACAACTAGAAAGGTTCATAGTTTCTGAAAATGAAAAAAGATGTGTAGACTTGTTAAATCTTTGTATGGACTAAAACAAGCACCCAAACAATGGTATGTAAAATTTGACCATACAATATTGTCAAATGGTTTCAAAATTTATGAGTGTGACAAATGTGTTTACATTAAGAACACTCCAAATAAAGTTGTCATTGTTTACTTACATGTAGATGATATGTTAGTAATTAGTAACGGCATTGCTAACATAAATGTTACTAAGCATATGCTTGATAGTTAGTTTGACATGAAAGACCTAGGAGTTGCCGAATTGATATTAGGAATTAAGATTCACCCAACACCTCAAGGTATAGCATTGTCTCAATCACATTATATTTGAATGATACTAGAATAATTCAAGTACTTAAATTACAAAAGTGCAAAAACACCAATTGATTTGAATCTTGATCTTGCTAAGAATAAAGGTGAAAGTCAGTCTCAATAGGATTATGCCAGAATATTGAAAAGTTTGATGTACATCATGAATTGTATGAGACCAAACATAGCATGTGCTCTAAGTAAATTGAGTTGATACACAAGTAATCCCAACCAAAATCATTGGATGGAAATAAAATAGATTTTGGGGTATTTAGAACACACTCAAAACTTTGTTTTACATTTCGACAAGTATCCAACAGTTGTTGAAGGATGTAGGGATGCAAATTGAATTACTGGGTCAACTGAAACTAAGTACACAAGTAGATATGTTTTTACTATTGGTGAAGGAGCAACATCATGAAAATCATCCAAACAAACATGTATAGCTCGCTCTACAATGGAGGTTGAGTTCATAGCCTTAGACAAGGCCGGTGAAGAAGATGAATAGCTCTGAAATTTTTTAGAAGATATTTTATTTTGGCCCAAACTAATGGCTCCTATATGCTTACATTATGATATTCAAGCTGCAATAGGAAAAGTTGGGAGCATTATGTATAACAATAAGTCTCGTCACATACGACAAAGACATAATATCATTAGACAACTACTCTCTAGTGGAATTTTTACAATTGACTATATAAAGTCAAATGATAATGTGGATCCACTTATAAAATATCTAGCGAGAGAGGGAGTTGACAGATCATTAAGGTAAATATAACTATGAATGAGGACAAATCATCGTGGTGATAACTCTACCTAGAAGACTGAAGATCCCAAGATCTAGGTTCAAGGAGATCAAATAAAGTCATTGATGACTATTCAACATTGTCAAAATTATTATATGGTTCATTCTCATGATGAGACAATACTCAATAACAAGGGTAAGGTAATAGAACCTTTTAATGGATTCTAAGTTTGATATAGGGAATATTAAATAGTGTATCTATGGGATAACACACTAGAAATCACCTATGTAAGTTTGAAGTGTAACAAAGCTCGATGATTCATAGATATCAAATCTACTGATTGATCGAGTATATTTGATATATGTTTACTATGAAAAGTTCAAAGAAAAACCTACTTATCTAGATGCAATTAATTCTTAAGTACAGATCACACAAGTTTTTCATGAATATATTTTAAACAATAGTCATTTCCCATTCATGTGGGGTATTATTGAGTTTAAGTAATATGTGAATTGAAAAATAAGAACTGGGAGAATAAGAAAATGTAACGGAACCAAGTAAAGGAAAAATGAAGAGTCATTTCTCCTTCATTGGTAGAATAGAAGAAAAGTGGCGTTCTTATATTAGGAAACACTTCCTTTAACTCTTAAAGGGTCAAGTAGAGGGGACCACCTCACGTCGTTGTCATCGTCGCTCGCTCGACTCGGCTTCAGGTTTGGCTAAGACTTTGGCGTCGGCGACGACAAATGATGTGATTGATTAATAAATTTTTGGACAAAATTTTATTTAATCAATCTCATTAGATTTCTTTTTTCTGATATTAATGATGAGTTTATTTATTAAATTATTAATTAATTTATTAAATTATAAATTATTTATTAATTAAATTAATTTGTGAATTATTAATTAGTTAATCTAATCCACGAAATTAGTTAACTGAATTTCAAATTTCATACCCGATTTGGAAATGAGTTGTTCCTTCCAAACAGACATTTCTTTTTCCAAAGAAGTCACGCCTGTTCTGAACAGTTGAGGCCATTTTGAACATGTGAGTTCACACCCATTATTGACTATAAATAGAGAGATTTTCTGCATTTTTCACGCATCAACTTTTCTTCTCTTCTACATACATTTTCTTACATACAAAATTGAGTCTACGTGTGAATTCATTGCTGATTTTTTGTGTTCACTGAAGTTACAAAAGTTTAAGTTATCACTACTTTTGTAATAATTTATCTGTTTTATCCTGTGAGGAAATAATTCACAACCTCGGATATAGTAAGGGAATCAAATTCCTTAAGTTTGCAACCTCAAATACAGTGAGGAAATCAAATTCCTTAAAGGTACACATCGAATTTTGTGGATTCAGATGCTTTTATATTTCCGTTTCTATCTTTGTTGTTTTTGGTAGTATTTTGAATACAAAAATTTACTATAAGTTCATCAAATATTTCAGACACGGAGAAAACTGAAATCAAAGAGCAATTTTTACTAGATTCACATAATTTTTTTAATTGTTGAGATTTATTATATTGAATCTAGTCTACCGATTTAAAGAGAATTATCAAGTGCTCCCGGCCATTTCTTCCATAGAGGTTTTGGTATTGTTTAGTATCCAAGCCATAGAGAGCTAAGGGTTCATCAAAATTTAATCTTCATTTCTCTTTTCTTGGTCCTTTTAAAATATATTTCTGCCAGATGAATCTTTTACGAAAGATCTTATCCCTAATTGTAGCTAATATGTTTGAGACGTAATTCTTTAAAAAATATTGAAAAATATTAATATTAGGGTTGGAAAAACTGTCATTTATTGAATGACTAGTTACGAAGATCCCGTGTAATGCACGGACCTAATAGTTATTCATAAATTTATTTTTTAATGATATAATTAAATGCAATTAAATTTTCTCATTAAGTGTAAAATTAATATCCAATAAATATTAATAATATTGATTAAATTTTAAATTTAATGATTAAGCGATTTTAATTTTTTTTATATATATATTTGTAGTACTTCCTTTTTGACACAAATATAATCACGGGAAGATATTAACATAGTTATTTAATTTTATTTGTCCAGTTTAAAGAGAAATTTATTTTATCCTAATTTCAGTATTTACTTAACTTAAAATAACTGATCGGGATGATATAGTGAAATCATAGTTGAAGCGACTGGAAAAATTATTTATTAGGGGTAATATTGTAAAATCATAGTTGAAGTAAGCAACTGCCTTAAAAAGATTAAATTAAAAAATCCACAAATTTTTTTATGAACCCCATATAATGTATAAGAATAAGCAGGCACGTCGACGGAAAATTGTTTGCTTACCCCTCAACTGTCACTTATATAATAAGATAAGATAATTAATGATACCAAAGTAAATAATGCATTGTTGCTTTATACATTTGATATAAATATTACTTGATGGTGAATAGAAAAGAGAAATATTTTCAAAGATGTAAGACATGAAAATAGATATATGGTGTTATGAGGTCAGTGTTATGTTGTGTGACTACTTATTTTAATAATTAGACACCGGCGCTCGTGCCAGCACGAGCTCAATATCTATTATTTTGTGTCTCAGTTTATGTGATATAGATATAATTTAGAAGGCTAATTAAATTTTAACATGATATTTAAATATTTTAAATTATTAAGTCATGTGAATGATAGTATTTTTTTACGTAATTTTTAAATAATATATGTTATTGTTATTCATCTATCTCTACTTATGCAACACTTGAGTGTTAATTGAACTTTTTTTATATATATTTTAAATATTTTAAATTGTTAATTCTAGTAATTTTTATTTAATTTTCATATGTAGATATATTACTATTGTTAATTATCTAGACTTACAAGTCCTTTTACGTAATTTACTAATTAAATAATACATGTTACTTTTTGTATCCCATTTTATTTGATGTCGATAGATTAATTTCAATAATCAATCGAATTTTTTATTTACTTTTAAAATATTTTAAGTTGTCAATTATTATAGTTTATAATATTTTTTATACCTTCACGTAATATGTTTTTATAACCATTTTATATTTATTAATTATCATGAATAATAGTCTTTTTTACGCAATTTTAAATATAAATATATAAAACACTAAAAATAAGACAAACAAATTAAAATGGAATAACCATCGAGAAATTATAAATATACTCTCAAGCTGCTCCAGCAGCCATATCAACCTGCTTGAGCAGCTTAAAATAAAACAATTACTAAGAATGAATTAAAAATATTATGTGATACTATTTTAAAATAATCTATACTATATTAAAAGCGTGAAGGCCCTTAGAAGTGTTGTTTGAACTTTTTGCCCTTCATTAATATTTTTTTAATTTATTTATTTTTTATATTTTAACATTACATATATATTTTGGCGTTAATGACTAATTTTTTTAAGAAGACACAATAGTTAATGCTACACTTTTTAATGATCATGTTGTAAAGTGGGACGAAAAATTACAACAAGGCAAAATTTATTACATCATAAATGGACGCATTAATAATGTTAATCCGAGATATCTATCGGTAAACAAAGAGATTGAGGTTGGATTCATCCATAACACTATAGTTCATGATTGCAACAATCAGTTTTCTATTGCCTCTTTTTCAAATAATTTTATTTTGTTTGATGATACAACATTACGTATCGAGGAAAAAAACTTGGGTAAGTCTTTCAGATTTTATCGACTATTTAATGTAAAAATAATATGTTCCTCTTACTTACTTAACAATTTTTCTTGATCTTCTTTCTAAATGTACTTGGAATATTTGAGAGTTCAAAGATGTTCATTAGAGAAAAAATAAAATGAAGAGAGGTCATACTTATGAACGAGAAGTAAGTTAAATTTATTTTTAGAAAATTATTATGAAAACTGCAAATAATCTTAGATTTAAAAAAAATCTTCTATTATAAATTTCAAAATTTATACTATAAAAACAATCTTCTATTATGAATTTCAAAATTTATACTTATATATTTAGTTGTCAAATTCAGATGTGACCAAACAACAATAACGTTATGGGGTGAATCATCAGAAATAGATACTGAATTGTTGCAATGGTTGAATAATTGAAAGACCTGTAATAGCATTTTGTGATGTTAGAAGTAAACAATACCAATGTACTATATAATGTTTGTATTTATAATAAACTTTCTAGCTTTTTAATGCACTAACTTTTTTTATTTTTATAAGAGAGAAGTACTAAAAATACCCTTGAACTTGACACGAATTATTAGTTTCGTCCTTAAACTATTGATAGGCTTAAAAACACCCCTCAACTTGGCGAACGAAGCTTAAATACACCCTCAAACTTGGCACAAATTATTAGTTTCGTCCCTAAAATATTGATAGGCTTAAAAACACTCAACTTGGCGAAATAAGCTTAAATATATCCCTTGAACTTGACACGAATTATTAGTTTCGTCCCTAAACTATTGGTAGGCTTAAAAACATCCATCAGCTTCATGTTTCTATAACTTATTGAATTTTGATTTGAAATTTTGTAGAGATTCATTTGTTGCCATATTTTTACAATCCCAAAATCTTCTTACGAGATTGTCATCCGACCATGAAATTTTTAACATTGCCGGAAGTCCATATTGACAAAAAATAATCATAAACAAAATAGGAAAAGAAAGAGAATCAAGCAATTAACTAAAAATGAGAATGAAAAAAAAATAGATCTTGCTTTGAGGTCGCCATTAATAGAGGAAAAGTTAAATGGGAAGAAGAAGGGTAATCTAGTAGTTGGTAATTAAAAATTGAAGGGAAAATTTTCTTTTTTTTAAAAAAAAAAAGGGAGAAAATTAAGGTTGATGTGGTCATTTTTTTTAACCTTTCATGCGCTTTAAATAAATTGTACTCACTTGTCATGCCATGTGGTATACGAGAGATATATCTAAACTTAGTTTGTCAAGTTGAGGGGTGTTTTTAAGCCTATCAATGGTTTAGGGATGAAACTAATAATTTGTGCCAAGTTCGAGGGTGCATTTAAGTTTAGTTCGCCAAATTGAGGGGTATTTTTAAGCCTATCAATAGTTTAGGGACGAAACTAATAAATCGTGCCAAGTTCGAGGGTGTTTTTAGTACTTCTCTCTTTTTATAAAGGTGATTTTGGGATAACTTTCACATCTGTCAGTAGTATGTGGATAAATTTCACTATTGACAATGCAATAGCTCTCCAAAAATGATAATATATAATTGTATTTTACTAAATATTCAAAGTAATAAATAACATTAAAATATACTTATTATGCTTTCTAATATGCAGGTCTGATGTCAAAAAGGAGCACCGCATAGATATTACTCTACTCCCAAGTTTACTAATAAAACAAGCTAAAGAAGTGAAAATTAAGGATAGCTTTTATGGTTCGTTCACTAATAAAGAGGTACAATATTTTTAAAACTATTTCAATAATAATTTATACTTTTTATAAATGTATCAATCCTAACACAATTTTATATATATATATATATATATATATAGATATAGATATATGTTTGTAGGTTAGATATTGCAATAATTAAAAATATAATAAATATAGATGACCCATGATATGCATGATGCACCAAATGCTACAAGAAAGTTGAAGTTAAAGATAATATTGCTCGATGTACTCGTTGTCGCACCGAAAAATTGACTATGAAGAAAGGTAATACACAAAAAATATTTTTAAATAATTTTCAAGAATTTCATATATCAACAGATGAACTAATGATTTACCTTTTGTTAAGTTTGTAGATTTCTTCTAAAACTAGAACCTTAGACATGTTGATTGAACTTTTGCCCTTCATTAAAAGACTATGCTTTAGATAAAATCGTCTTTTTACCAATTTTCTATAAATTATTATTTAATTATATTTATAATATTGACTTCTAAAATATATGAAAATAAGTTATAAAATAAGGACTTCTAACTGTGATCTTATAAAAAGATAAATAATTCCCTACAAAAGTATTTTTGATAAATTATTTATTTATAAAGATCATATATATAGAGATTCTATCACTAATTAGAACCCATGGTAAAATAGAATTTTTGTTAGCAGGTATTTTCTTGATTCAAATAAGGAAGAAGTAAAAGTTTATCAAATAAAGAAGATTTAGGAGTTTTCTCACGGCTAGAAATCTTTATTTTATCACATCATTCCATATATTTTAAAAATTAATATTATAAATATAATTAAATAATAATTTAAAGAAAATAGGTGAAAAAATGATTTTATCTAAAACAAAGTCTTTTAATGAAGGGCAAAAAGTTAAAACAACATTTTTAAGGATCTTCACACTTTTAATATATTACTAGTCTTGTTGTACGCGCCAAAGCGTGAACTTCGTTTGATATTAAAAAGAAAAATTAAATTTAATTATCAACTTATAAAAAGGTAAATAATTCACTACAAAAGTAATTTTGAGAAATATTTATTTATAAAGGTTTTATGTATAGAGATTTTGTTACTAATTAGAATCCATGGTAAATTAGGTATTTTCTTGATTCAAATAAGGAAGAAGTAAAAGTCTATCAAATAAGGAAGATTTAGGAGTCTTTCCATTCCTAGAAGTCCATATTTTATCCCTTCTTTCCATATATTTTAAAAGTTAATATTATAAATATAATTAAATAATAATTTAAAAAATGTCGAAAAGACGATTTTATCTAAAACAGAGTCTTTTAATGAAGAACAAAAAGTTCAAACAACATTTCTAAAGGTCTTCACACTTTTAATATATACTAGTCATACTGTACGCGCTTTGCGCGTGACCAAAGCGTATACCTTGTTTGATAACAAACATTACAGAGAAAAATTAATTCACTAATTTTGATAAATTATTTATTTACAAAGGTCCTATATAACTAATTAGAACTCATGGTAAATTAAAATTTTTCTTAGCAATTGTAGGGTATTTTCTTGATTCAAATAAGGAAGAAGTAGAAATATATCAAATAAGAAAAATTTAAGAGTCTTTCAATGACTAGAAGTCTTTAATTATTTTAGTACTTATTTTCATATATTTTAAAAGTTAATATTATAAATATGATTAAATAATAATTTAAAGAAAAATAATTAAAAAATATTTTGTCTAAAGCGGAGTCTTTTAATTAAGAACAAAAAATTCAATCAATATTTCTAACGATCTTCACACTTTTAATATAGTATAGATATAAATATAAATATATATAGTTTAGGTAATATATTATTGTTTCGATACAAGTGTAGTAATGACGGATGTTAATACACCTGCGTGTCTAAAATCAGTTTAACTAATAATGTACACTCTGTATGTTAACATGCAAAATATTTTCTCTTCCCAAATGGTGAAAATGCTACAAACGATGAGATCCACGAAGTTGCCTTGTCGCAGAGGCTTGTTCCAATATATAGTTGTGATAGATGAGACTCTTCACCATTTTCTTTCTCGCGATTTTTCTCAAGTTTCTATCTTGATAGTGAAATATGACATAAATTAAATTTTAATGACTAAGATTTAATTGATCATTTTTTCTCTATTCATTTAATGACATAAATCAATTAAATTTTAACTATTAAAATCTAACTTATATCATCTCTCGATCATTAAGATAAAAACTTGATAAATAATAGAAAAAAAGAAAATAGAGAGGACCCTCCGCAAAAATTGTGATAGGAACCAAAATAGATATATTGTCATATCAACCGTCCATAATGCATAGGACCCTCCATCTTCTCAGAAATTAGAACTAGAATCTGAGCCACAAATGATTATGCCAGACAAAATACGCTTCCAAACAAGGTACAAAATTGTATCATATTGGTTTAATATCATTGAACAGCAGCAATTCTGCATTGCGGCCTAGATGATAAGATTAGGCATCATGATTGATTTTTGTGTTTTCTGTTTTTTTTTCCCTCAATAACCGAAATAGTGGTGATAAATTTTCAACACTTAAATTAGTTACGGTAATGTTATTATATATTATATGAGTTTGTTTAGTATGAATAGAAAATACTTTTTAATTTTTTATGTCTGATTAATTCAAAATATTTTAAAAATTATTTTATTTTTTAAAAAATAATATATCTTCAAAAAATAGAAAAGATATTTTTAAATTTTTTTCTCTAACCTCAAACTATATATTTTATACCCTACTTCCGTACCCCCAAACCCCCAACCAGCCTCCACCTCCACTCTTGAGGAAAAAAAAAATTAAGTTCTTGAATTTCATTTATAAAAAAAAAAAAATTAAAATATCTAACCCCACCCCCTACCAAACCAGCCCCAGCCCTCCCCCTATCCCCCCCTCCACCACAGATTTTTTTTTAAATTAAAAGAAAAATTATTTTTCAAATATACTTCATAATTTTAAAATTTCATTTTTGTTTACCTCATTTTGCCCATGACCACTCCTATTCTAGAAAGAGAATTTTTTATTATTATTCGAACGTACCAACTAATTATGAAACTGAATTGCTAGCCTCCACACCCTCCTTCCAAAAAAAAAAATTAAAATTTTAAGAGTTTGCTTTAAAAAATATTTTAAAATTTTAAAATTTTTATTTTTAAAAAATAATCCAACCTCTACCCCTACTCTCCTCCCAGACCCCGCGGGCATTAAAAATAATTTTAAAATTTTTAAAAGTTATTTTATTATCAGCTCTCTATTGTAAATATTAAGGAGGTACCAAGTGCCCTCCATGACTTGACAAAGAATGTCTTGTAATTGTCCATGTGTCATTCCTTGCCAAAGCAACTTGGCAAGGAGTGACACTTGTCCCCACTCCCCAATTGGCTATATATACAAAGTCTTGTACAAGAAAGAGAAGTAGTGGAATATTTATAAAAAGATTCCCTTCTACATTTAATATATTTTATAATTTCTCGCTCCGTATTTCTTTTAATATTAGCTTTTTATAACACGTTATCAGCACGAAGCTCTGTCCGTTTTCAACCGCTTTAGACACGTAAAAAGGGTAAGACTTTTATATTCATAAAAATGTCTAATATTACTAAACTTGAATTTACTGCCTTGGATATATTGGGAAAAGACTATTCATCATGGGCACTAGATGCCGAAATTTATCTAGATGCGATGGGTCTGGTAGACACCATCAAAGAAAATAATCAAGCATCCAGTCAAAACCGGGCCAAAGCCATGATCTTTCTCCGCCATCATTTTGACGAAGGGTTAAAAATGCAATATCTTACTCTGAAAGATCCCCTTACGCTGTGGAATAATCTAAAAAGATAGGTGTGACCACCTGAAATTGGTCATCCTTCCACAGACACGTCATGTCTGGCTTAATTTAAGGTTGATGGACTTCAAAAGTATAACTGAATATAATTCTGCCCTATATAGGATTATATCGCAGTTAAACTTGTGTGGAGAGAATGTTACTGAACATAAAAAGCTTGTAAAAACATACTCCACATTCTCTCCCGCAAATATGCTCCTGCAGCAGCAGTATCGGGGGATGGGTTTTAAAAGGTATTCTGAATTACTTTCACACCTTCTAATTGCTGAACAACATAATGATTTGTTGATGAAATATTATGAGAGTCAACCTGTTGGTTCTGCGCCGCTCCTTGAAGTGAATCAGGCACATTATAACCAACGAGAAAAAGGTCGTGGCCCCAGTCGTGGTCGTGGTCGAAGAAGGAATTATAATCATGATGGTCGTCTTGCACTGAGGAATGATCAACAATATAAAAAGAAGGGTGAAAGACAGGAAACGGTGCCGAAAAAGAATTCAGAAAGTATATGCCACAGGTGCGGCGGAGTAGGGCACTGGTCGCGTACATGTCGATCATCCAAGCGTCTGGTTAAGCTATATCAGGCATCTTTAAAAAGGAGCGATAATAATCCAAAAATAAACTTTATCACTGAAAATAATGCTGAACCCATACAGCAGACGGGTAATAATGCAGAGGCAAATTTTATATATGAAGATAATATTGAGCCTATGCATTTGGATGTCGCTGATTTTTTTGATCTCCTTGAAGGAAAAATGATCACTGATGAGCGTTCTGTAGTCTAGATAACTTTATGTCTTTCAGTTTGCTTATGTATGTTAATGTTCTTCTAGTTTCTGTACATAAAGAAAGTATGTAATGACTTTTGTTTAATAATAATATTTACTTTA
>JBCEWC010008824.1:0-19459 GCA_038996855.1 Solanum aculeatissimum | reverse complement strand
GGGAGGAGTTGTAGTAAGATTTTCTTAAAAAGAATAAAATTGGTGGGGGGGGGGGGGGGTGTACGGGGGAGGAGGTAAGGGGTTGGGGTAAGAAAAATATATAAAAATTAATTTTTTGGGGGATAGTGAAACTTTAATCTTTAATTTGTGACTAACACTAATAATCTATTTAATTTTTATCAAAATAAAATATTTTATCCATGTTGAATGTCATGTGACAATTTTTTTCTTAAAAATAATAATAAAAGAGATGTTTTATCCATGTGACAAGATTTCTTAATATGTCACATTTTATTTGACACTTTTTTTTTTGTCTCAAAAAGAATGACATCTTACTTTAATTGAAAATAATTTGATTTTAAAATTTTTATTTTACCTTTAATAAAATGATTCTTAGCCACACAGATTTTTAAGAATTGTTTTAGACCACAAATTTCAAAGGTTTTCCTTTTTTTTTTAAACATCGTGTTAAGTCAAAAAGTGTCACATAAAATGGGACGGAGGGAGTACTAAAAGAGAGAGTGTATTACACACACTATGAAGTGGGGTTTTCAAACTAATGAGTGTTAGTTTGGATATAAAACTTACACTCCTAATTGTTTAGATATGAAACTTTTTTTAAAAAAAAGGAATAGTTCAAATATATTTTTGACAATTTACTCAATATAATACAATATGATAATTTTGAGAAATATGAAAAAAAAACATGAAGGTCAATAATAAGTGATGAAGATGCAAAATTTGACTATGTATTTTAAAAAAAAATATTAAGTAATAATCATCCTCACGATGTTACCAAATAGTGAGTATGCGATACTGCGACTTAGTATTTGAGTTAGGGGGTGTTTGGATAAACTTTTTTTAAATTACTTAAAAGTTAAAAGCCAAAAGTAGATACCGACCTATTTTTGGCTTTTAGCTTTTCCCCCTACTTTTTAAGACTAAACTAAGGTGCTTAAAAATACTTTATGTCTTTGCCAAGCACTTCTAAAAATTTAAAAGTGCTTAAAAGCCAAAAACACCTGCCTTAACCAAGACAAGCCCCAAGTACTTCTCACACTCTCAATTTTCTTGTTTCTATATAAGTATCATTCATTTATTAAAGAATTAATTATGAAGATCAATAATATTAACTAAAAAAGTTTGATATTCCTACATAATTTGTGTAAAATCTATTAGGCGAATCTCAAACATTGAACATTGAACTTGTTTAGGAAATATAGAGCTAAACCCTATAATGAGTCTCAAATATTTTGCTAGAGCCTTGCCCTAACCGAGAAAAGCCCCAAGGCATGCAAGTCCCCAATACTACTTTTTATAACACTCGTTGGTAAGCATCATCCACCTTAAATCTTAAAATTGAAAATTTGCAATTACCCATGGAGGCCCCACTCCCCCCTCCCTCGCAACAAAAAAAAGAAGTTAGGAGTGTATTAAAACTTGATTTGTTACCTTGAACATCCCAAAAGTTGAACAACTAAAGCGGTGAATGAAAGCAGTAAAAGTAAATAATTTGTCTGACATTGTGGGGAGTGAATGAAAGGGAAATGATAGCTAGCTAAGCTAAGTACAGCTAATAAAAGAAGTTTTCCTTGTACTCTTTTTTTCCATTATTAGTTAAAATGTATACATTCATATTAAAAACTATATATGTACAAATTTCATAGAGAGAAAATAAGGTAACGCTGGCTGTTCGAGTTGGTTAACGTCCGAAAAGTTGCGTAACAAGATATACTTCTTTCTTTTTTTCTCAGTCTTTTCTTTTTTGTACCAATATTTCTTCCTAGAGGGAGCCAATAACCAAATTAGTCGTTGAATTAAAGAAGTAAAAGAAAAAATATATATATGAGGAATTAAATATATATTTATATGATTTCTTTTAGTAAAAAATCAATTATTTTTTTAACTTTCGTCTGACGAAAAATGCATATGTGAACCTTTTATATAATCATAGAGGTAGATGTGGGTCACGTTTATAACAAAAAATATATTAGCTCTAAATCACAAAATTGAGGATATATCATATCCTTTTCCCTTAATAATAAAATAATTTATATATTAATATTAATATTTATTTAACACGTTTACTTTATTATTTATTAAAAACTGCTAGTAGTAGTACTAATTATCATTTCAAGTAGTGTGATTATTCAAATTTACCTCATGAGCACACCAAAAAACAATATTTAGGATATGCAGAAATAGAAAAAGTAAGTTAAAAGTATTTATGAATGACTTAACAAGAGGGGAAATAGTGTCACTGATACTAGATGGTTTGGCAAGTCGTATAGGCACTAGGGTAGAGAGAAAAGGACCAAACGATAGGCGGGTTTGGGTAGCCACATAGGGGTGGGTGGAGTTTAACTTTTATAGTGTGAAATCATTTAAAAACATAATTACAATTGACCATCCATAAAAATGAGATTAATTATCTTAAATACTAAAAAAATACATGTGAAAAATAATGTTTTTATTTTATGGTTACGGTTAGTTTGTGATGAGAAGTAAAAAGAAATGGAAAACACACGCACACGCTCACGCTCACGCTCAAACCTTTTCTTGCAACAACTTAACTTTATCTCTATAAGTCATAGGTTTTCTTATGTTATATTCTTCAGCAGAAAGCTCCATTTTACCATTAGTTCATATTCAACTCCACATATCTATTTAGTTGAGAGAGAGAGAGAGAGAGAGAGAGAGAAAAGAATATTTCCAGGTCCAATTTTTGGTGGGATGATATAGAGCACTTGAAATTCTTCTCGGATCCTTTTTCTTCTGGTTTCTACATCTTGTATGATTGTTTGACCGAAATGTGGAATCTAAACGACTCTCCGGATCATAACGAATCAGAAGAAGGTAAAGGCGTTGGATCCATTTCAAATTCAAGCTCATCAGCTGTCGAGGAATTGTATGGTTCAGAGGAAGAAGATGAATATCTACACCAAAAAGGCAAGAAAAAGATAAGTAAACTATTTGGCTTCTCCATGATACCTCCTCCTAGTAATAACGACGACCACGAGAGTACTGGACCGCCGGTTACCCGGCAGTTTTTTCCGGTTGATGAGTCGGAAATCGGAAGTGGGAATCTTAATGATAGATCTTGTAGATTTCCTCGGGCCCATTGGGCTGGAGTAACATTTTACCAACCGGAGCCATCGGCAGCACTTGTGGAAAAGGGAAGCGAGTTGTCCCAACCGGTGCAGGTGCAGCCAATGAAAAAAAGCCGGCGTGGTCCAAGGTCTAGGAGCTCGCAGTACCGTGGTGTTACTTTTTATCGGAGAACTGGCCGATGGGAATCACATATATGGTCAGCTCTCCACTAATCTGTTGAAGAATTATATTTTCCCAATTCTTCCTGAATTTTTATTCATATATTTGTTATGTATTATCTCTCAGGGATTGTGGAAAGCAAGTTTATCTAGGTACCTTTTTCTTTCAATTATTTCTGACATCGTAAGTTTAGTGAGTTGAAAATTAATCTCGACTGTGATTTTCTTTTTTTAAATTTGTAGGTGGATTTGATACAGCACATGCTGCAGCTCGGTGAGGTTTTTGATTGGCTTAAGTTACTTTCTTTTCTTTTTTCTTTTAACTTTAGTATTGTTGTTTTGTTTGAAATGGGGATATTGAAAGATTGAAAAATGTGTGGTTGCAGTGCGTATGATAGGGCAGCAATAAAGTTTCGGGGAGTGGAGGCAGACATAAACTTTAGCCTGGAAGATTATGAGGAAGACTTAAAACAGGTAGGAAAGAACTATGTGCTTTTCTAGCTGGAGTATTACTTTAGTTTTTTCACCCTCTCCCTTATCTTTAATATCAATACATTTGGCGTGATTTTTCACATATAAACGATTCTATGCTCCATTTGCCTTTACCAAAGAAGACTATATGCATTAATTTACTACTATTTTTGACACGAAATATAGGTAAAATAGACAGTTGGAAATTGAATGTTGAATTTATTTTTTCTTTATTGTATGTTGTAATATTGGTTTTGATTAGTCGTGTATATGATGCAGATGAAGAATCTAACCAAGGAAGAATTTGTGCATGTGCTACGGAGGCAAAGTACTGGTTTTCCGAGGGGAAGTTCTAAGTATAGAGGGGTGACCTTGCACAAATGTGGTAGATGGGAAGCTAGAATGGGACAATTATTGGGCAAAAAGTATAATAATAATCTTAATTTTGTAGACATTATTTCTTTGCTTGAATTAATTTCTCATTTCAATTTCATTTTTTTTTTAATAGGTACGTTTATTTGGGACTCTTTGATACTGAAAATGAAGCTGCCAGGTTTGTGTGGTGCTGAATTTATTTTTCTATGCCAACAACTCTAGCGGGCTAAAAAAAAATCCTCCTTTTTTTAATTTCTTGTACACTCTTTTTATAGGGCTTATGATAAAGCTGCCATCAAGTGTAATGGGAAGGATGCAGTCACCAACTTCGATCCTTGCATTTATGAAAATGAACTTAATTCAACTGGTACATATCTGTATTTGTTTCTTGCTTCCTATTTATTTTAAGTATGCAGTGATTCACAACCCAAAAAATAAAATAAAATAAGAAGTGACAAACATTTACAATTGTGTTTTTTTCAGAATTTACTAATAAGGCAGTAGATCACAGCCTCGACTTAAGCTTAGGTAGCTCGAGCTCCAAGCAAAGCAGCCGAGAAATGGAGAATACTAATAAGGATCAAAATTCTTCTTCTATGCAATTTGATGTTGATTGGGGGCACCAAGGGTTGAGGCACAAGGTATGTACGTATGTACATACATATATATTTTTTGTATCGAACTCCAACTAATTCAAGATTGCACTACCAAAAAATCATTAAAGGGAAAATGCTAGCTCCTTAGCTATTAGAAATTTTCTATACTCAGGATTTGAACCAAAACCTCTAATTAAAGGCGAAATTAAGGATCCTATCTATACACCATAATCCTCAAATGTCCCAAGGTACATCAATAAGTTTAGGAAATGTTAAAAGTAAGACGTAGGATAGTATATCTATCTCTACATTCTTCATGTATATACAAGTTAAATTTACATTTTTTAGCTTAATTTCTTGCAAACTCTATGTATTTTCTTACTAATAATACATGCATCTTTGGATTATTAGCAGCAAGCTAGTCCAATTGATATGGATGGGCGAAGAAGAAATGTGTACAATGAGACGGAAACCTTGCAACTGTTGAGCCAAACACACCTACATTCTCCAGGCTCCTATAAACCAAATAGCAATGAAATGCAAAGGTTTGGCCAATATATGAGAGCTGGTGACTCCCAAATGATTTCACCACACTTCACCTCCTCAAATTATCAAGTGAGTAACCAATTTTACATGATTTTTAACTTGCTAACTTTTATTCACACAATCAAATCACTTAAAAATAACTACTGTCCTTTATCCAAAATAAAATAAATTGACTAGGATTTTTACTAATTCATCGCTTACTGTTCCCTTAGTTTAATTTGTAGCTATTTATCCCATGAACTTTTCAAAATGCGTCTTTTTTTAGTGATACAAGTAGATGCTTGTTATAAGTGGAGCTAATGTCTGAAAGAATAAAACAGATTAATTACCTCTTATGATAAGTTAAATTACGTTGATAATATAATAGTTACATGCTTAACACTTAAGAGGGGCCGGTTGGATACAGGAATTAGGGGGTGATTCCAGTATAGGCATAGGCATAATGTGTCTTGTAATTGATTAATGTGGGTATTAGCTAAAATTAGATTAAAATTTATACCAAAATAATGTGATTATCTATCTCATATAGAAGCTAAGACAAGGTTAGCCAAATGGCCCCCGAATCTAGTGTAAATAATATAATTTGGTCTAGCTAGAATTATTTTTTCATGTTGTCCTCAAAAGGTTGTTCAAATTATGATGATACAGGTTCAGTTTCCAAGCAGCAGCAATAGAAGAGATACTCAACAATGGCAAAGCAATATTGTTCCTCCTCAGCTTTTTGCAACTGCTGCAGCATCATCAGGATTCCCTCAGCAGATATCAAGACATCCAAATTGGCCTCAAAAAAATGGCTTCCATTATTCTCTCACAAGACCCTCTAATTAATTCTCTACATATATATACAAGACTATTAAAAGGGTATGTAGTCAGATATACCAAGTATCCCGCATTAAGAAAAAGCTAGCCGTATCTGAAAGGATGTGATGTAGTCTATATATAATATTATATATTATTCACAACTTGAAGGGAAACCAGCTAACAAGAGTTATTTTTGGGAGATTCCAACTCTATGGATATAATTGGTACAAAGCTAACTGAAGGAGAGATATTGAACTAGATTTCTTTTGAATACTTTCTGACTATATGCTGCCAATTTATACCATCCACAAGTACAGCTACTAAATAAATCTTTTAATTTGCTGGTTTCTCTTGTGACTTGTGTTGTCATCTACCAATACAGATTCTTATTTTATTCCATTATGTTTGTCCTCATTCTTTTTGACATGTAGCAAAAGTATATTAGCATTCACTGGAAGCTTGTTTCCCAAATGAGTAAAAATGTCTGATTATTATATTGCCCATTTCTTTTTGGATGAAAATGATTTCAGTTTGTCAGAAAGACGGTACAACGTACCCCACATTTTTTTAGGCATATAAGCTTGACACGACGTATGACAAATAAACTGATTAACTTATCACAAAGAAAAGTCCAACATTTACGAAATAATGAAATGATCATATTACAATCAAGACACACAATATTTACAGTTTCTATTTTTTTTATACCACACAATATGTCCTCTCTTTTGAAACTTGATTAATCTGATCAAATTCCATTTATGAGGTAAAGTGTTTCCATCACAATATTAACTAATAAATTGAAGTTACAAAGTTTTGAAAGCTAACACATGATAAATTTGTATACAATAACATGTGGTGTACGTTCAATTAATTAAACTATCTATAATGTAAAGAATATAAATTATATACACGAATTTTTCACTATGAATGCAATATTGTTTTACTGAATTATTCTGAGAAATATCTCCCAATGTCAACGAATTGTCACCATCGTCATCACTTGTCAAAGACAAAGAAAGGAAGAAACGGTTATTATGATGAGAGAGACATAACCTTCAAACTTCAAAGTACGTATATCATAAGGGGCCAAAGTGGTTGTACTAAATTTAATTAAAATGATTCCAGATATCAAACTTTAAAAAAATATTTAGTAATCTGACAAAACCTTTGCCTTATCCCTAAGTAGTAGTACAAAATTAATTTAATCATTCCAGATACGATACGTAGATTATCAAGCTTCCAAAAATTGATATTCTAGTACTCAAGAGTACTAAATTAAAATTAAAAAATGTGTGTGATTTCATCATCTGGCTCGTCATCATTGATTATAATAAACATATCTAATAACCTTCCATCTTTGTTTATAATATTCCTGTTACGATATTTATATAATTAAGGTATTAATTAGTTTAATAATGTTGTCAGGTAGAACGTCTTACATATGACAATTGATAAAGCGCATAAATACTAGCTTTGTTGCTCTGTGCTTTTTGACCCTACACACAGCTAAGAGATAGCTGTTCCAAAATCAACTTATAATGTTTTGGTTGAGAAATCAAGTTTAATTATCTTATTGTTGATTGACCTATTTATTCTATTTCATAATTAAGCTCTCTTTATTTAATATCTCTCTGCGATGGTGGTTGTGTGTATCGATTTAGAATGATGTTGACTGATCATCGTGGTTGTGTATAGTAATCTCATGGTATAGTGATTAATCATAGTTGTTGTTGGGGGCGACTGATATTTGATTGAGGAATGATACAGATAACTAATGGTGGTGATGAATGATGATGATGGTTAGCAATTTATAGTTATGATTATCTGTAGTGATTAGTGGATGTAATAATGATTGGTGTGATGATTGCAAATGATGGCTAATGGGATGACAATTAATTTTGGTGATTGACAGTAATGGTAGTTGTGGTTGGGTTAAGGATAGTGGTTGTGGATGATAGATGGTAGTGATTGACGTGGTGATAATTGTGAGTAATAGATGAAAATAGATAATATAGCAGTGAACTGTCTTCTTCATAGAAACTTTTAAATAGGTATATTGATGATTTTAAAATTTTATTATAGGCTCATAAAATAGTTGTAAAATATAGACATCAAATAAAATTCGAATCTTAAAAATAAATAGACTTTAGTGCAAACAAACGAGAACTTAATCACTACTTACCCATGTGATGATGTGAAGTTAATGGATTGAATTACAAAGATAAATCAAGGATTTCACTCAACTAAATGTTGTAAAATTTCATGGATTAATGAACTACAACCTTCACACACAAAGCAAATAAGGAAAAATAAATAGCATGAAAATTTGATAAGGTTGGAACAACTTGTTTAGATTTTATTTTTTGGGAGAAATTTGGACCTAGACAAAAGTAAATGAGAAAAGGAGAAGCAATTTAGGGTCTTGTATAGCTTAATATCTGTTTATTAGGAAAATTGGATGAATTTGTTAATTTGAAAGAAGTTATAGCAATGTCATTAATCCAGATAATATATGAAGCCTTTGATTATATGGTTGAAGTAGTAAGATAATAATCGAAATAATTAATTTCGAAGAATGAAATAAATAAAGAAAGAAAATTTTATCCAAACTCCTAAATTAGATACTACTAAAATTAGGGTCGGCAAAATCAAACTCGCTCAATTAGTTTAAGTTTGAATAGGTTAATAATCCACCCATTTATTAGCTCTTCTCATTTCAACTCATTAAAACTTGGATTGATATGTTACCCAAATTGACTCGAGAAAAATCTTATCAAAATATTTTTAAAAAATAATTTTTAATTTGATATATTATATAATTTTATTTGGTACTAAAATATTGTAAAAAAAATATAGTAAGTAAAATTTAATAAAAATTGAGTTGGGTTGGATCTTGCCCGTTCTAGAGCCCATTACCCAACCCATTGCATAAAGATGATTTGTCCTACTGCTTGGCCCTGGTGCAGTACCCTTCTGATTACCTCTAGCTGGTGATGTTGTGGCAAAGGACTGGGCCTGCTTGCCCCACATCAGACACTCCCTCTGAAAATGGCTTGGTTGACTATACTTGTAGCATTTGTTCCCTCCATCTCTACACTTTCCAAGGTGCATCTTGCCACGTTTTCCACAAAGTAGCTTCCCTCTAGAACCAAGGGTCACGCTAGCCTGTGACTGTGACCCTGTGATCTAAAGTTTGGCTGACCTAGGGACCTCTGATCATACCTGGTATTAGGAGCTGGTGCACTAACTGATGGTGCATAACTATTAGGCCTTTTCTGGAAGTAGGACCTATCTCCTTTGCTCTACTTAGGCTGGTTGGGCTTAGGCCCGGCTGACTTGGCCTTCTTACTTAGATGCTCTTCTCTATCTCTCTTCTTATCCTCCCCAGTCTGCTGGGCATAAACCATAACTCTAGAAATATCCATACTTGAGATCTGCAATGCCGCTTTACACTCTTTCTTAATATGTCTACCCAGGTTGAACACAAATTTCTTCATTCTTGACCTCATGTCCTAGACCATTTCTAGATCATACCTGAACAACTAGATAAACTTGAGGCTATATTCTTTGATATTCGTCTCCTCTTGCTTCAAGTTAACAAACTCTTCAACCTTCGCTTCCCTCAACTATCATGGAAAGAAGTGATCAAGGAAATCATTCTCAAATTTACTCCACTCAGGAGGCTCGACATCCTTACCTTGATCCTCCTCCCACTGATTGTACCAGACGTTTTCCACATCTTTGAGCTGATAGGCAGCAAACTCAACTCCCTCAATCTCAGTTGTGTGCATGGTGTTCAGGACTTTTCACATATTATCAATGAAATTTTAAGGGTTCTCCTTAACCTTAGATCCAGTGAAGATAGGTGGGTTCATCCTCAGAAAATCTCTAAGCTTGGTGGCCGCAGTCGTCTCTTGAGAACTAGTACTAGGAGTCCGTGAACCCCGACTCCCACTCTGAGCAGCTCCTAACTGGGTGAGCATAGTGATAGCTCCCCTAAAATTGGCCTTTGTAGTCAGGGCAGGTGGAGCAGTAGGTACTTGTAGAACACCAATAGCTCTGGTTGGTCGACCCCGACCTTTCGTATCCATCTGAACAGGTGTCTCAGGAGGGGGATTCTCAGCATTGCTAGCTTAAGCATTTCTCTGGGTCACGGTACACTTTGGAGGTATGATCTGCAAACATATAGTGCATGAATTAGAAAAGAGCTTTAATGGAGTTAAACTCCATTGCACAAATTCAGAATACAAAGAAGTGTAACCATTCTTAAATGTCCTATAGCCTCCTGTTTATAAAGTGTGGTGCACAACACACCTATAAACATAACTCTACTATACACGACTTCATTGACTCCCTAGGACCTTTGAATTCTGTGCTTTGATACCAAGTTTGTCATGCCCCGGAAGGGTACCCTTGACATGACCAATACTTGAAGAACCATTGTTGATTCCCCAAGAGAACCACCTGGCCTCATCATCATATCAATACTTAACAATGGAAGAATACTCAAATAGATAATTAGGCTCTATCAATATAAAAATTTTCAATGATCAATTTTGAAAAATAATTGACAATCAACAAATCCTCTACTCACATGTCTATGAAGACTTTATCTCTAAACATCTAGATGATATCATGACAGACCATGACTAACCCAAATCAAAGAAATAAAATACCAAAAGGAAAATACGAAGGTAAAAGGGCTCTTTCGGAGAGCAAGAAGGGTTCACCAACTCAGTGAATGCACCGATCTAGACTTCAACGATGCGCAGACTGAAGTTCTCTATCACTTGTATTTGCATCATGAAATGATGCAGGTCTAAATAGATGTCAGTACATGGAATATACTGGTATGTAAAATATCTCAATAAAGTAAAGCTCGACTCACTCACCTCAACTCAGTCAACTCACAATTCATCTCAATAACTATGCAAGTTTAAACTAAATCATGCTTTTTTAAAATAATAGACTTAGTAGCATTCAATTTAGTTTTGAAATCTTATGCTCAATCAGTGTTTGCTTAGGAGTTTCTCTTAACCGACATTCCATCCCACCACCTTTAGTTGGGTGATGCACAACGAAGGTGACGTCGTTACCATGCCCATCCTAAACTTGCCAAGGTAAAGGACTATCAACCTCTTTCTCATGGATCCATGATAAATTTCCATCTTTTGGGACAAAAATTGCCAAAACGTGTTGTACAACTATCCTAAAATTGTAACGTAGCTTTGTGGGTTAGAATAGTTATTTACTCGCTCCCATCTCGGTGCTCGACACTCCTTCCAAGAATAAAATATGCTCAACTCATCAATCAACTCAAATATCAATCATACTCATATCAGTCAACTTGAATCCCAACCTCAGTAGGCTGACTCAACTCAACTCATCTCAGTTCTCATAAACTCATTTAATTTAGAAAAGCAATCTACTCACAATCATGAATAAACTCAAACGGTCATTTAGACTCACTCAGTTAGACTCATCATGGATTGTAAGCAAAAAAAAAAACATCAATGGACATACAATGGCAATGCAATATGCTTCTCATGCTCAATTATGATCAATTTACTCAACTCAGACAATCAAACTCAAGTCTCCACTCAATTCATGTTCAAACTTTCATAAATCATGCAATTTAGGGTTCATGATGTCAAGTGTAAAGATTAATATCTTAATCTCATATCAACAACAATGTAATGAATCAATTATTCAATGCATAATCATAAGGACTCAATAAATATTGAAACTAGAATAGTAGGATTATAAGATTTGTTTAATACTAAGTAACTGTTCACAATTTGACTCAATCAGATGAAGGGATGCATAGACGAACTCAGTCCCACACTTTTAGAAAGCCTTACATACCTGAAAATTAGAGAAACAATCAAACCTCTGTCTATGAGTGATTTGTGAACTACTTGATTATTATAGTCTATGCTAGGGATTCATACCGTGTCTAGATTTCTAGATTTCTCTTCATTTAAGGATGAATGATCTCAAGGGGAAGATAACATTACATCCGGTAAAATTATCAAAATATCCCTAGATGAGGGAATGCTTGTATAACGTATATTTCCAAACTTTTTTGGCAAATTCGAGGTCAAAATCACGATCAACACAAAACATTATGTGAGAAAAGGATCTTGGTTAAATTTTAAAGCAACTGGATCAAAAGATAATTTTTTGGGGCAAAAATTATATTCTAGAAAAGTGTGTGATAAGTCCGCGTCGTGGACTTGTTGCAAATTTGCACTTAATGATTATTCCAATATCTTCTACGCGATTACAAAATTGATCAAAAAAATTTAAACGGGATTAAAAAATTGATCAAAAAACTTTCAACGAAAATTGTACTTGGAGAGAGCAAGTCCACGATGCAAACTTGGCTCACCATAGTACAAAATTTTCAGTATTTTTGAGGGGCATTTCAAACCTTTTTTTCACCCCTCCTAAACTTAACTCACGGTCTATAATGGTCATTTCTAACTTAAAAAGGATCTTTAAACCTATTCCTAAGCTTTCTACGCAATTCTAACAAAATCTAGGGCTAAGGAGAGGAGGAGAAGAGCTAGGGATTCAAGTGATTGGAGTACAAACCCTTGCCAATTGATCATCAAACTTCATCTCAGGTGTGTAAGGCTACCTAAAGCGTTGGGTTGAGTCTCATGATTAAATTGGAGTATAAGAATTAAGTAGAGAAGTCCCATAATCTTAATATTTGAGTTACTTTTATTACTTGTTGAGTTTTCATACATATTTATGAATGAATTGATGAGTTGTATGTTGGTTAAAAGAAATTGGAGAATTAAATTATGTGTGATATTTATGAACCCTAAAATGCATCATCTTATGTAATTCTTCTTGCAATAGATTGAGTTGAGATCATGACTGTGAGTGTCTAAGTTGAGAAACTTGAGCCTAACTAAGCATGAGGAGCATATTACTTATCTATACATATGTAATGGGCATATTACGTGTTTTATGTGATGAGCATGATTGTTTAAAGTTTAAAAGACCATATGAGTTAGAGTCTTAAATGATTTGATGAGTTCTAATTGCATGCATGATTGATAGTCTTGATTGTTGATTTGTTGAGTGATTAGATTGAGCTTTATTGGAGTAAGTCGAAAGAGTTGATTAGATTGATTGAATTGAGCATATTTTAGTCTAGGGAGGAGTATTGAGCATCAATATGGGTACGAGTTGGTAATAACTCCAACCGATAAACTACCCAGCGTAGGATAGTTATGTCGTTAATTTGGACGACTCTTGTCCCAAAATGATAGACATTGATGTTGGATACAAGAGAGAGTTGATCGTTCTTTACCTTGGCAAGTTTTGGACGAGCGTGACAATGATGTTGCCTTTATTATACATCACCAAATTAAAGGTGGTGAGAGTTATGTCGATTAAGAGAAACCCCTAAGCAACACATGAGATGACATGAAACATTTATTTTAAGTAAGTTGCATAACACTGAGTCTATTTTCAAAGCATAATTTTATTCTTAAACCTGTATATGCATTGAATTGATCCATGGATTGTTGAGTTGATTGTTGAGTCGAGTTGATTGATTGGTGTCCAAGCTTTATTTGTTTCTTGAGCCATTTTACATATCAGTATATTCCATTTACTGACGTCCATTTGGACCTGCATCATTAATGATGCAGATACAGGTGATAAAGGACTTCAGCAAACGCATCGTTGAGGTCCAGTTTCTTGCTTCCAGAGTTGGTGTGCCCCCATTGCTATTTGTAGGAGTCTTTTTCTTGCTTATGTTGAGTAGTTATATTTACTCCTTTGAGGTAGCCCGAGACTTGTCTTGGCACCTTCTACATGAGTATCGAGGCTTCATAAAGATTGGGTAGAGGATGTTAATCATTTTTTTCAACTCTTGTTTATTGGAAATTTCTATTACATAAAGACTTGGTTATTTAATTTATTTCATAGTCTTTTTTTTGAGTATTTTCCTCCGTTGTTGAGTATGATGTGACGATGAGGTCAGGAGGTTCTCTAAGGGAATCAACAATGGTTCTTCAAGTGTCGGCCATGCCAAGGGTACCCTTTCGGGGTGTGACATATTGTCACCAATTCAACAGGACATTTATATGACACTATGGTTGTTTGGTGTGATGAATAAGAGAAGTTAATTTTAGAATAATTTCTTAGTGGCCTTTAATCCCTTGTTTGGTTGCACAATCTAGGATAATTTATCCCAGGATTAATAATTAGTCCTGTGATAAGTTATTCCTTCTTGAAATAGAATAGTAATTCCAGTATAACTTATTTTGGGATAAAGTATATGAAATAACAAAAATATCCCCCTTAAACTCTCTTTGATACACCACTTTTTCATTCATGTATATTAACATATTTTTTAATAATATTTTGTAATAACATTCACAACCTTAATTAATCGTTGTTTTATATATTTTCGATTAAAAGTTATATTTTATAAATATAATTTTTATTTATGAATATATTGTAAGTTGAATTTATTTGACTAATACTTATGTTTATTTATATTTTGATTTCTCTTAAAATGTTCACTCTATTATATATTTTTAATTAAATAATTTATTACTCAATTAAAAATTATATCTTATATGTCACTTAAAATATAGATAATTTTAATAATATATGTATTTTTTTTTACTTTCGATAAACATCAAATGAAAATTTTATTTTTAAACTAAATAAGATGGAAGTTTTATTTTTAAACTAAATAGAATGAAACTTTTATTTAAAGCTAAATAAAATGAAAGTTTAATTTTAAAAACGCATGGCACAATCATGAAAATGCATACATATGCATTAAATAAGATGAAAAATTTATTTTTAACATTGAATAACGAAAGCTTGAAAGAAAATGAAAAAAAAAATTAAATAAGGTGGAGAGTATTTTTGTATACAAACATCTTATTCTTAGAAACTGTACCATGAATAATATTTTGAATATGACAAATCAAACGAATAATAAAAATTACTCTCAGCATAAATAATCTCATCATAACTTGTTCAACATAACTTATTCCAACATAATTAATCCCAGCATAACTTGTATCCAAATCAAATGACTCGTACTTGGTCGTTTGGTACAAATATGAATAGCGTAGGGATTAGTAACACAAAGATTAGTAATGCAGAGATTAGTAACACATGAATTATTTTATATCAAGTGTTTGGTTCATTGCTTCCTATCTAATCTTGTATTTGGTTTAAAACTCTACAAAAAACTTCTTTCCAATTATATACTTTGAATTATTACGGAATTTTCTATTTCATATATATTGGATCAAAGTAGGTTATTTTTGTTATGGCTTCTAACTAGCTAGGAGAAAAAAAATTGTCGCGATGTTTTTTATTTTCTCACTTGAATAATTTGAGGATAAATAATTGTGATCTTAATAAATTGATCACTCATAAAACGTCAGCTTTTTACTTTAATAAAGATAGACCATCTACTTTTAAAATTAAAAAGATGGTAAAAAATTATAAAAATGAATAAACTATCTATATTTACACATAAACATTTGCAAGTTATAATTTTAATATGGAGTTTATATCATAAAAGATTACTCAATTTTGGGAATTTATCTAACATAGTCATTGAACTTGTTTTGTATCAATAAAATCACTTAATCAGGTGTTTGTATCAACAAAATTATTCAACTAAATTAATTATCAAATAAATTGACATGGCAAAATATTTCTTGCATAATATGTAAATACGAACACATAAATAAATAAAATTTAAAAATTTGACATGATAAATTTATTATTTTTCATATTATGCAAATATGAACCTGCAAATAACTCAAATTTGTAAACTAATTTATATAAATAAATTACTAGTACAAAACTACAAATATAAAACATAAAATCAAGAAAATAAAAAAAAATGTAAAAATATTTGAGGGATATTTTTGTCTTTACATATTTAATCCCATGGTATTAAATCCTATATATTACTAATAACATCAAATGGAAGATATTAGTTAATACCATGGAAGGTTTATTAAATAATCCATGGATTAGTTATACATAGGCTCAAAATTCATACCAAATATGGTATTAAAAAAAAAAAAAATACCACACATAATCCATAGATTAAATCTTCTAATACCTCCTACCAAACAGTCCCTAAGTATATACTGACTCGATTTTTGTTTGTAAAATTATTTTGAACATGTCACGTGATTGAAAATATGATAGAAAAAATATTCTTTTTAACTAATACAAGTTATAGTGGGATGATTGATAACTCTCTAACTTTAGTCTTCGGATTCAAGCCACAAAATTTTGTTAGAAATATTGCTCCAAAAAATGAACCCTGTAATATGCAAATTTAAATTTAATTGAATACTTATACGAGTATTGAAATTTGAATGGAAAAGCAGAAAAAGTTTTTAATATTTTGGAGTGGGGGTCACTTGGACATAGGGATGACAATGGAGCGGGTGTGGGGCGGGAGCTCAACCCTCAAATTTTTTAAACCGCTCCGCGTAGACCTGCCCCACATAAACTCGCTCCGCTTAAATTATTAAGTTCTTTTATGTTTTAATTGAATTTAATATGAAAAATAAAAAATCATATTTAAAAAAAACAATTTGTTAATTAACATCTCAACAACTAATTAACTATTTTTAGGTGACATTTCAACAATTGTTTCTTAACCGTTAATTAAAAGTTTCTAATTAACATTTTAACAACTAAAAATTTACTGGACATGTCTAGTTTAAATTTTAGAATTTTTTTTTAAAGTCAATGTTTAATATAAAAAGTTTATATCTTTGATTTTTACTAATTACAACTATTTAATTTTCTTTCAATTCCTATTTTGATTTTTTAAACCCGCAACCTATCTCGCCCCGCATTAATTTTAAAAATATTTACTCCAACCCCGCCCCACTACACGTAACTTTAAATCTACCCCGCCCTGTATAACTGTAAACCCGCCCCGGTGAAAACAGTGAAGGAGGAAGAAAAATGAATCGTCATCAAAATATTAAGATGAATGAGGTAAAATGCATGGGTCGATATTGTGAATTAATGATGAGGTTCTCCAAAAATAGAAATGCTTCTTCCTTTTTCCATGTGATTGACTTAAAAGCTGTTGAGATAGAACATACATCTTTAATGTTTAATAAATATATACATTGGTAATATAATGTAAAGAATTTTTATATCATATTATTATTATTTTTCTTATAAAAGGTAATTTATTTTATTTTTAAAATTATAAACTTCATATTTTAAGAAGATTTTACATGTAAATATTCTTTAGATGATATAACCAAGGGCAGAACTAACAAGGTTGAGAGGGTTCCTGGGAAAAATTACACAATTTATATGAAACTAAAATTATCTTTTAGGTATAAAAATTTTATTTTTGCCACTAAATATACAACGTAATTTTTTTTATATTAACAATTTATGTCTTCATTTAAAGAAGTATATTTATTTGTTATAACGTGTAAAATTACTTCTTTTTTTCCCACTGTGAGCTTTTATAACTTGAGAAGAAATAAATAAAAGCAAGAAGAAAGGTGATGGTGACTCCTATTTTTGGGAGAAAAATAGCTTGTACTGAATTCTTGATACATCACTTTCCTCATTCATCTATGTATTGATTCATTCACCAATTTGAGAAATTGACAAATAAATCTGCTGCAACTTATTATGATATATATTTCCTTCCTTTTCTTTCTTGGGTTATATGACCTACTTCCTTTATTCTATGTACTATGTATTATTCTACTTTTTTACTTTTATATCAAGAAAAGTGAATGTTATAATTGCTCTTCCATTTTGGGAAACTCTCTTCTTTGGGCTTTTTTCCTAGTAGGCATCTTGGACATACAATTTCGGATTTCAAAATTTTTAAATGTAAAACACAATTCAATCATCATTTTAAATTATGTAAAAAATAATTCATACGAGATTGTAGTATTATATTAAGGAATAGGTAATTACTAATATTAATGACTAATGAATCTTTATAAAGTTATGTGTATATATTTAAAAACTTATAATTGCAACATTTAATTTTTTTTTTAGCGATGAGAAAAATGCAACTGATTTGGTCGTCATGATGAGTAGCTTTAGGAGTGTTCATGGTTTGGATAAAAATCGATTCAAACTGAAGAACCGAACCAAAACGATTGAATAAACCAATTTTATTTGGGTTTGGTTTGGTTTTTAGTTTTTCAAAAATTGATAGTGTTTGGTTTGAGTTTGTGTTTGTTCAGAAAAACCGAAGAAATAATCAAACCGAACCGATAAATTATATTCATATATTTTATACATAATAAATTATTTATAAAAATAATTTTTATTATTTATCTACTTATGAAAGTATAAATATTCAAGATGAGAACATTGATCTTATCGATTTCATGTATATGAATGTTTGTTACAATTCTTGGTGGGACTAGAATGTCATTATCTCTTCCTTCTAGGCCAAAATGATGAATGTTAAAACTTTTCTCACAGTAAATTTAATGATTGAAAGTTCCATAATATCAGTCGTTCTAATAATTTTTCATTTTGAATGGATCGTTGTCACTTTTTCTCCATTTTAAATGTCAAGCACCGAGAGGGCACCCTTGGCAAGGCCAACACTCAGAGACTATTGCTAGCCCCTAAGTGAACCACTCAGCCTCATCGTCACATCTTACTCAACAACGAAAAAATACTCAAATAAAAGACATCAATGAAGTGGTAAAGCTCTTATAAACACTACTAAAAAACTGTGAAAAAGCGACGGCCGACAAAGCGATGGACTGCGTCGCTCAATGAAGCGACGGACTAACCGACGCAGTCCGTCGCTTAATTAATTAACAAATTAAATAAAATATTTTTTTTGAGAAAGCGACGGACAGGGTCTCCCTGTCCGTCGCCTTTTTTGGCGGTTTTTTCCGCCAATTGTTTTTTATTTAATTTAAATTTTTTTAATTATGCGTCCGTCGCTATTCAGAATTCTTAAAAGCGACGGATTGGACGTCTCTGTCCGTCGCTTTGTTTTATTTATTTAATAATTTTTTTAAATAAAGCGACAGAAAAAGCGACGGACGTCCGTTGCTTTTGGTCAACGGTCAAAGCCGTTTAATGAAAAGTGACGGACGTAGAGACGCAGTCCGTCGCTTTTTTTAAAATATATACCCCATTTTCAGGTCATTTTTTCACTTCCACTCCCAAAAACTCCCAAACTCTCTCAAAACCCCACCCGCCCCCCACCTCAGCCAAGCCGCTTTCCGGCCACCTCCTCCGGCCATCACCACCCGCCGACCGTTTGTCTCCCCTCCAATAACCTAAGGTATTTTTTTAAAATTTTTTTCCTCTATTTTAGTGAATTTTTAATTATATTTTAGTTGTTTAGAAATTATTCAATATGTT
>JBCEWC010008823.1:0-19460 GCA_038996855.1 Solanum aculeatissimum | reverse complement strand
AAAAAAAGCGACGGACGGAGACGCCCAGTCCGTCGCAAAAAATATATTATTTTTTTTACGATTCCAGATTAGCGACGGAAAAAAGACGCAGTCCGTCGCTACGTAATTAAAATAAATTAAATTAAATAAAAAAAATTGGCGGAAAAAACCGCCAAAAAATGCGACGGACAGTTAGACCCTATTCGTCGCTTTATTTTTAAAAAATAAATTATTTTATTAATATTGCGACGGACTGCATCAGTTCGTCCGTCGCTTTTTAGTCCGTCGTTTTTTAACAGTTTTTTAATAGTGTAATGAGGAGTCATATAAGTGTCCATGCTCAAGTTGGGCAAAGGTTTGGGGATATATTATGATGATATATATATATATATATATATATATATTTTGCTAATAAGAGCCTGTCTTTATTCACCTACTTTAGCCCTATTTAAACAATATGCATGCATTGTACGTAACAAAGATTGTTAATTATCTATAAATAAAAAATGGAATTTGAGTGTCTAACACTATGAGATTAAATTTAGTATGAAAACAACGGAAGAATCAAAGAAGATAAAAACACTAACAATTCAAAAACATAACAACCTTAATCAGTAATTAAAATCAAATTTATGTTTAAACTGATGATCAGGGAGACATGTACCAATCGTGAAATGATCCAATTAATCACAAAATTTAAGGATTAAATCTATTAAAAAAAAGGAAAAAGAAACTTGAAAAATTTGAAGACTGTAAGATGAATTTTATAGGTGAAACTTATATAATATTATTATTATATTATTGTTTTAAACAGGAAGAATATTTTTACAATTAATGGTAAGGACGCAAAGACTTTTGTGAGCTAAGATAGTACTCTTGTTCACATAAATCAAATTTGATATATTTGACCATTAAAAAGTTAGCCCTTTTTTCACATAAAAAGCCATGTTTTAAATTTTGTTTTGTCATGCGTATTTCAAGGTGACATTATCTAGTTTGAAAGATAATTATATTTTAAAAAAATATCTTAAAATTATATTACTTAGTTCATAAAAGGAAGATTGTCCAAATTTGAAACTTTTCATTTTACAAAAAAATTTCATTCAATATAGGACTCTTCAATGGACTGCTGTAAATTTATCACATGTCGATCAATTTTACGATGGTAATCAATCTATTTGTAGTTACTTCTAGAATATCTCGACCAAAAATTGATGCAAATTCACATATAAATTTCAGTTGAATATTTCGAGTAAAATATTTATGGAAATTCACGTAAAATTTTAGTTGAATGTTTCTTTCTTGAATTCAACAAAGATATTTGCATTAATTTCTAGTCTTAAATTAATTAGCTTCAGAATATTCCAAATACTCGGTCGTTCAATGCAACTGCGTATGTATGCCTAGACTAGAATTGGAATCTATTGTGATCTACCTACAAATTGTCATTTTATGATGTTAATTTTAAATTATTAAAGTCATGTATAATAAGTATGGATAGCAGGTCGAGTCGATCAAATATGATTTAAGTAAAAATGGATAAAATATTCAACTCGACTTATATTTTAAAGGGGTAAAAACAAGTTAGGATAATATGAATAAATATGGATACTCATGTTAGAGTAGGAATCACGTAAAAAAAATTAAAAACAAATTCTTTTATCCACTTCTCACTCGACCCATTAAAAAAAATTAACATTTTTTATTTTAAAAAAATAAAATTATCACCCTGCCCCTAACCTGGTCCCCAAAACCCCTGCCAGCCCAACCCATCCACCATCCCATCCCAACCACGGAATCAAAAAAATTAATTTGTTTTTTCGATTAAATTCTTATATTTTAAATATTTAATATTTTGAATTACTCCATGAGTTACAAATAAACAATCAGCCAAGATTTCAACCTAGACAAAAAAAGGAAAATGTCAGAAAAAAGAGTTCCCATTAATGTGGATAGACTAATTTATTACTGCCAAATAAAAATTTGAATAATCAAGCCACAAGTTTAATTGTCAATTGAATTTACTAATCAATGATCCTTAAGGTCAATGTGGAATAATCAACACAGTTTTTTTTCTTGACTACTATTTCTCTATGTGCAAGTTGATATAATATAACTTATTTTTTTATATTATTGGATATTCTAAATAATATTTACATGTACAATTTTAGTCTTAAAAAATAGGACTTATTTTCTATCTAATAGTTAGTGTAAATAGATAATATAATTTTCCCCCCGCCTACGGTGAGAATTTAAATATATTAAAATATGACTTTTTCTTCTTTGAGGGAATGAAAAAAATAGTATTTAAAGGGGCCATAAGTTGCCTTATTTCATCACACAAAAACACACAACATTAATTTCCCATAATGGCTTTTCCTTTAGTGCTCTCTCTATCTATATTTCTTGTCTTTCTATGTTACAAACTCTACCACCGCCTCACGGCCAAGCTGCCGCCTGGTCCTTGGCCGTGGCCGGTCATCGGAAACCTCTTCAGCATAAAGCCTATGAGGTTCCGATGCTTTGCTGAATGGGCCCAACTTTATGGGCCTATTTTTTCTTTTTACCTAGGATCACAACTAAACGTGGTGGTGAATAATGCGGAACTTGCTAAAGAAGTTCTTAAAGATAATGACCAAATTTTGGCCAATAGGTTTAGAACAAAACCTCTTGAGAGTGTGAGTAAAAATGGGATGGATTTAATATGGGCTGATTATGGACCTCATTATGTGAAAGTAAGAAAGCTTTGTAATCTTGAACTTTTTACTCCAAAGAGACTTGAAGCTCTTAGGCCAATAAGAGAAGATGAAGTTAATGCCATGGTTGAAAATATTTTTAAGGACACCATTAAGCCTGGTATGTCAATTTTGTTTTAATGTATATTTTGCATGTTTACTTACTTCATAATAAGTTACGCTTGGCAGAAATATATATCTAATGTTACATATGAGTGAAATTTAAGCATTTATGATCGAACTTTAACAATATGTGCGTGAACTTTAGATAAAAACAATTGAATTCAACTACAACATGTTAGTTGCACGTGGACTTCAGTTTTATGTATCTAAAGTTCAATTAAAAAACGTTAATGAAAGGTCTTTAATTGTATCATTAATGATTATATGGAATTTCAAATTGTTCAACGGGAATGTCATTTTTATTCCAGTCAATAGGAGATAAATTGAACCCCGGCCCATACCACATTTTTTTTTAAAAAAAGAAGATATTTTCTTAATAACTTATCCAAAAGGGAAGCTATAAAATAATATAATAAATATAATAGTCAAAGTAATTAATTATTTGATCATTATACTTTGGTTGAGTATTATTTTATGATACTAGGGTTTAGAAAGTGGAAGTTCTAATGATATTGAAGTACATATATTGACAAATATATTGTGATGTTCAACCCATAGAGTTTAGGGATCTTTATAAGAATAATCCATCAAATTTGATGACCGTAACTACAAGTATGGTTGGTGGCGATATTTAAGTAAATTCTTTTAGAGTTAAAATCTTATATTTGTCTTTGTGTACGCATGTGCAGGTAATACTAGTAAAAGTATGATGCTAAGGGGCTACTTGGGATTAGTATCATTCAACAACATAACAAGGCTAGCATTTGGGAAGAAATTTATAAACTCACAAGGTAAAATTGATGAGCAAGGTGAAGAGCTCAAAGCCATCGTGACAGATGGGATTAGAATTTCAGGAAAACCTAATTTGGGAGAATTTGTACCATGGCTACGTTGGGTATTTAAAGACGACAATGAAATTCTTGAGGCACAAGATAAGCGTTTGGAGAAATTTACAAGAATGATAATGGAAGAACACACACTTGCTAGGGAAAAAACTGGGGAAACCAAACATCACTTTGTTGATGCTTTGCTTACCCTTCAGAAGGAGTATGATCTGAGTGATGACACTGTTATTAGCCTTTTTTGGGTAAGTACAGACACGAGCTAATAAAATTTTAAGTTTTATACACTGACATGATAAAAAGATATATTTTTAGTTATGTACTGATAATTTATCATCAATTATAATTTGTGCAGGATATGGTACAAGCAGGAATGGATACAGTAGCCATATCAGTTGAATGGGCTATGGCAGAACTGGCAAAGAATCCAAGAGTTCAACAAAAAGTTCAAGAAGAGCTAGATCGAGTTATCGGATCAGATCGAATTGTAAACGAAGCAGATATCTCCAAACTCTCCTATCTACAACATGTAGTCAAAGAATCACTAAGGTTGCACCCTCCAACTCCCCTAATGTTGCCTCACATGGCCGGTAAGTTTAGAGACGAATCAAGAATATTTATTTTTTTAATTTGAAAACGTTAAGTTTAATTAAACACGTCATTGCAGGTAACAATGCAAAAGTAGGTGGTTACAACATTCCAAAAGGTTCAATTGTACACGTTAATGTTTGGGCTTTAGGTCGTGATCCAAAAATTTGGGAAGAGCCTTTGCAATTTTTGCCAGAAAGATTTCTGAAAGAGGATGTTGACATGAAGGGACATGACTATAAGTTCTTACCATTTGGTGCTGGTAGACGAATATGTCCAGGAATGAACCTTGCTATCAATTTGGTGACGTCTATGTTAGCCCATTTGTTGCACCATTTTGTGTGGTCACTGCCAAATGGTGTCAAGGTTGAAGATGTTGACATGATGGAGAGTCCTGGCACAGTAACATACATGCAAACTCCATTACATGTTGTGCCTACTCCTAGGTTACCTCTACACTTATACAAACATGTCGAATGAACACATTAAAACATTTTAAGTCGAATCAATCTAGATTATAAGTCGGAATTATATATACTATATAGTATGTAACATCTTTTATTCTTGCATTACTTATACCTTTGTGTTTTAACTAATAGTTATTTTACTTTCAATGTGATGAAGTTGTAACATCTTTTTGGAATAAAATGTATCCATTATTTTTATTTTGAAGTACAAGAGAAATTTCTAAATGCATGTTTGCAATATATTTGTTTATTTTAGACAATAATCATCTGACTAAACTTTAAGACAATTTTTTCTTTTTTAGAATGTACCTTAAGTTTAGCCTGTTTGGTATCCCACATAAATAAAAAAATTGCAAGAAATAGTACTACTACTACTACATATTACAAGGATAATATAGTCCTTAAAAATGGAATCTAAATGTCTATCATTAAAGATTAAATTTAGTATGAAATGAACTCAAGAGCCTAAGAAGACAAAAACACTAACAATTAAAAATATATTGTCATTTTTAAACCCAAAAATTCAACAATCCTAATCAGCAATTTTTAAATCAAAGTTAGATTCGAGTCGTAAAAAGAGAAAATATTTTAGTAGAAATCACTTTCTCTTATCGTGAATCTTTTATTGTGATAATGAAATGCCCTTTCAATTTGTCAAAGATTTTTAGAATTCATTTTCACTGAAGGGCGGCTTACTTTGATTTTGATACATTTTATCTAACATGCTTATAATCTCGGAGTATAAAATGTATGATTCTTATGAACTAAGGAAAAAAGTACAACTTGTAAATTCAGTTTGAGATGTGGAAGATTTTGATCCTTTTATTTTAGGAGTAATAGTCTCTCATCATAATTAAGATGTAATTAGTAAGATTAGTGAATTTCAAAGTCGTATGCTTAAAGCAAAAAAATAAAAATATAAAAAATGTAAGATGAATTTATTGATGAAGTTTATATAATATTATATATTTCTTCCGTTTCATATTAATTAGATGTATATTTTTTTATTTTTTTATGGAAATTAAATAATCATTAATAAATTGATTAACTTTACTATTTTATCCTTTGTTTATATCAATGCACATAAAAATAAGTTATTGGAATGAACAGTATAGGTATATTATTATTTGTTTTTTCAAACTATACCTTTTAAAACCTTTCAAGTTTGTTTAAAAAATTTGGGAGGCAAAAAAGAAATTTTTGGATATTTTAAAATGATTTAAATTTCTAAAGATCATATTAATTATAGGATAAAAATAGTAAAAAATATTTTATTTTATTTTAATTTAATAAATGATCAAATCATATGAGATAATAATAAGATATTCATCTAATATGAGACGAGACACTCTATCCATTTAAATACGATGACTTTTTTTTTAATTATTATAATAGTAATAATAGTATACGGACCATTCAAAAGTTGACTTTTTTTTTCCTTTCATACAAAGCCATAATTTTGTTATGTCATGCTTATTTGAAGGTGACATATCTAGTTTAAAATCTTAATATTCTTTCACAAAAAAAACCCAATGATCCGAGTCTAAATATGAGTACTACAACAATAGTTTCACCTCCATGCAAAATCAATTGCATTATAATTTAATAAATGAATTATATCGTCTATGTCGCTTTATTTAGGCTCATCATTGTTCAAACATTATACATTGTTTGGATCGGCTCTAATGTGTCGCTTTAAATTTTATTATTTGTTTATAATGGTAATAAATAAATAGATATTTCTAGAAAAGATTTTCAGTTTAATTCGTTCTTTTTTCTGGACTCGACTTTTTAGATTAAAGTGATTTATATGTATTGACCCCAACGATACTATTGTTCCGTCTCATTATGAAAGAGGATCCAGACAAGATATGCATATCTTCAAGAATGAAAAAAAGCGATCTACTTTCATTTGACATTTTAACCTAAATTCCTAAACTCCTTGATACTCAATCAAATCCTTTTTTTTTGACGATTGAATGCTTTTCTATGCATGGTCCCATATTTAATAATGTCTAAACTTTTTTTTCTATATTGAGGACCATCTAAATAAGCAAGAATACTATTTCGACAAAAAAAATGACATGCTAATTTTTTGTTGCATCACATAAATTTCAGATGATTATTTTTTACTAAAATATTAATGCAAATTCACGTAAAATTTCAGCTGAATGTTTCTTGAGTTCAAAACAAAAATATTTTGCATTAATTGGTAGGCCTTATTTAGTTTTAGCCAATTGAAAATACTCGGTCGTATAACAAGTGCGTATGACTAGAATTTAAATACATTATAATCTAGCTGGAAAATATCATTTATTATTTATGATATTTTAACACTATTTTCTTCTTCAATTTTTGTTTGTCCATATTTAACTAGTACACTTCTTAAGCTAATTAACAAAATGATAAGTTTATTATATCACTCTTTGAATATAATAACTTTAATATTCTAAAAAAATAATTTTTCAAATTGAATAAGTAAATAAAAACAATGTATAATAAGTGTTCTTATTTTAAAAAAAATTCTCAGCTTATTGGGTCTGCAGGGAAGTGGGAACAAGGCAGAATAATGAATGTGGATAGACATGCATAATTATTAGTGTCAAACCATAATTTGAAGAATCAAGTTGGTCATACCGCAAGTTATCATCTATTCCTTCCGTTCTATTTTAGTTGTCATAATTTTTATTTTTAGATTTAAATTTTATAGATTTTGATAAATATTTTAAGATATATTTTTTCAATTATGAAAAAAGTTGCAATCGATAATACTTTTCTTATAGATTTTAAATATCTAAATTTTTATTTTAAAATATCAAATTAATTTAATCTAATTTAACTTTAAAAATTAGTCAATTTAATTTCAAAAAGTGCAATATAACAATTAAAATGAGACGAAAATAGCAGTTTGTCAACTGAATTTATGAATGAAAGAAGTAAGGCGACAAGGTCAAATATGGAATAATGAACACACTTTCTCAACCAACTGTTTCACTCTTTACAAGTTGGTCTCAATTAATTAGTTGGACCGCAAAGGATTGCACTATTTTGTGTTATTTTTAGTTGATATATTTTTCTTTTATTTGGATTTGAATTTGAATTTGTGATATCTGAATTGAAGATTTTTTGAAAATAATCTTTTATCTTCGTGAGATAGTGATAAGAATTGTACACATTCTATCTTCTTCCGACCTCATTTATGGAATTCTACTAGATATGTAGTTATTGTGTTGACCGCAAAGAATTTATTTGAGCTTTTTTGAAAAAAATATATCATATATATAAAATTAAAATTATATATATATATATTCATTATTGGAATTTTTTTGACTTTGTCGTGTGTTTATTTTTTTGTTCTTAGAATGTGAAGTCTTTTCCACTGATTCTACCATATATGAATTATGATTTAATAGTATAAATTTTGTTTACACAAAGCGTGTATATGTCTCAGACTAATTTGAATATGCTATTAAATTACGACTTTTCTTCTTTGAGGGAATGAAAAAAATAGTATTTAAAGGGGCCTTAGTTTGCCTTATTTCATCACACACAAACACAACATTAATTTCCCACAATGGCTTTTCCTTTACTACTCTCCCTAGCTATATTTCTCATCTTTTCATGTTACAAACTCTACCACCGCCTCACGGCCAAGCTTCCGCCGGGACCATGGCCATGGCCGGTCATCGGAAACCTCTTCAACATAACACCTCTGAGGTTCCGATGTTTTACTGAATGGGCCCAAATTTATGGACCCATCTTTTCTTTTTACCTCGGGTCACAACTAAACGTGGTGGTGAATAATGCAGAACTTGCTAAACAAGTTCTTAAAGATAATGACCAAAATTTGGCCAACAGGTTTAGAACAAAACCTCTTGATAATGTGAGTAAAAATGGGATGGATTTAATATGGGCTGATTATGGACCTCATTATGTGAAAGTAAGAAAGCTTTGTAATCTTGAACTTTTTACTCCAAAGAGACTTGAAGCTCTTAGGCCCATTAGAGAAGATGAAGTTACTGCCATGATTCAAAACATTTTCAGAGATTCTAATAAGCCATGTAAGTTTCCTTTTCACTTTTACAAGAAAAAGTTAGTAGCATTATCATTGATGTACGTAGATTTTTTTTACAGGATCATGCATATATTATACATTTATTGATTATTTTAGTTTAAACTACTGGTAATTAAGTGATATTTGACTTATACTTCTTGTAGAGTTTATATATTGAATACGTCTTTTCTGTATGTGTTCAGGCAATGTTAGTAAAAGTATGATGCTAAGGGGCTACTTGGGATCAGTATCATTCAACAACATAACAAGGCTAACATTTGGAAAAAAATTTATGAACTCAGAAGGTGAAGTTGATAAACAAGGTGAAGAGCTCAAAGCCATTGTAACAAATGGGATCAAAATTGGAGGAAAGCTAAATTTGGGAGAATTTGTACCATGGCTACGTTGGGTATTTAAAGATGAAGATGAAGTACTTGAGGTGCAAGATAGACGTTTGGAGAAATTCACAAGAATTATAATGGAAGAACACACAATTACTAGGAAAAAAACTGGAGAAACCAAACAACACTTTGTTGATGCTTTGCTTACTCTTCAAAAGGAGTATGATCTTAGTGATGATACTGTTATCGGCCTCCTTTGGGTAAGTACACCATTTTATTTTTACATAATGACAATAATGTAAAATCATATCAATAATTTTTGTCAATTATAATTTACGTAGGATATGATAACAGCGGGAATGGACACAGTAGCCATTACTGTTGAATGGGCTATGGCTGAACTTGTAAAGAATCCAAGAGTTCAACAAAAAGTTCAAGAGGAGCTAGATCGGGTTATCGGGTCAGATCGAATCATAAAGGAAACGGATATCTCCAAACTCCCCTATCTACAACATGTAGTCAAAGAATCTTTAAGGTTGCACCCTCCAACTCCACTAATGCTACCTCATATGGCTGGTAAGTATATGATAATATAATCTACATGTCAAAATGTTAAGTTTAGTTAAACCTGTTGCTTACATGCTCTATGCATCATTGCAGGTAACAATGCCAAAGTGGGTGGTTACAACATTCCAAAAGGTTCAATTGTACACGTTAATGTTTGGGCTTTAGGTCGTGATCCAAAAATTTGGGAAGAGCCTTTGCAATTTTGGCCAGAAAGATTTATGAAAGAGGATGTTGACATGAAGGGACATGACTATAAGTTATTACCATTTGGTGCTGGTAGACGAATATGTCCAGGAATGAACCTTGCTATTAATTTGGTCACGTCCATGTTAGCCCATTTGTTGCACCATTTTGTTTGGTCACTGCCAAATGGTGTCAAGGTTGAAGATGTTGACATGATGGAGAGTCCTGGCACAGTGACATACATGCAAACTCCATTACATGTTGTGCCTGCTCCTAGGTTACCTCTACACTTGTACACACATGTCGAATGAACATGTAACATTGTTTTTATTTGTTTACTTATACTTTGTACCATCGAATTTGACTCACACAAAAAGATTATAAGTTGATGGTAATATGTACTCCTACTAATAATTTTTTATTTATTCACCAAGTTACTTTACTTTCAAGTCTTACGAAATTTGTAACACTTTTTTTAAATAAATTGTATCCATTATTTTATTTATTGAAGTAGTAAAGAATTTTCAATACATGTTCAATCCATTTGATATATTTTGTACAATAATCTGATTGAACTTCAAAACTTTTTTTTTTGGTTTTAAGAATGTTACTAATTAAGTACTTAATTCTCAACATGTTCTGATGATTCATAAGGGCAAAACTTGCCAGAAATAGTAGTATTTCAACTTTTACAAGTAGCATAGGCCTTAAACTCAATAATAATATATTCATTAACTTGGAATCAATGTAACAACTCATAAATTTTAAATCAATGCTATATTAATGAGAAGTCATAATAAGTCATCACACTCGAGTTGGCCAAAGATTTGATTTAGGAATGATGATAAATACACACATTGCTAATAAGAGCTTATTGTTATTTACATAAAACCTGATTAAACAGTATGCTTACTTCGAAGATTAATATAGAAGGTAGAAGCAATAACAAAACTCTTACTCAAACTATAAGAACCTAGAAGCACACACTAATCGAGAAATAGTGCCCCAAAGATTAATGTCGCGAAGCATTCATACACCTGCCAATCTCGAAAGAAACGAAAGCATCAACACAAGCATACTGCACTTGATCCGTACCGAGCCATTCCTTATCCCACCTCCCCATAGTAACACGCCTTGGCTTCTCCATCTCTCTTCCCAGAACAAATTGGCACAGCGTCTTCAACCCAGCATTCCTCAAATCCCTTGAATTATACACATTAGCCGCCAATTCCCTCAAATCCACCATATTCTCCACGCACAACGCGTAATCCCTCTCCAATTTCTCAGCATCATTCCCAACTCCCACTCCAACAAACACATAACGTGGATTCGACAAGAACTCCGTCAAGGCCTCCGGTATATACTTGCAGTAAAGTAGCTGAAAGATGAGGCAGCGACGACCAACACAAAGCTGGAGAGTTGCAACCGGGTATTGGTGGTGTCTGGTGAAATTGGGCCTCCATTCAACATCGAGTCCCACTATGAGACGATTGAGACGGCGTCTATGGATGTACTCAATTTCATTGATCCAGTACCTTACGACATCTGGATCGGATGTAACAGTCGTTAGGATTTGGTCACGGTAAAAGTGGACATCGTAGAGCAGATAGCGATCGTCTTGCACTTCAATGGGCAGCGCCATGTCAATGAGAATGAAGAAGAATGATGAATGAAACTTGAATAGCAAAACCTATAATTTAAACGTAAGTTCTCTCTTGATAAATAGCTTTTATAAGAAAGTTTTCGATTTTTCCTTTTCTATAACAAGTCAAATAAGCATATAAATTCAATGCACTCTTAATTACACTTCCTATAAAAGTAGGAAGAAAGTTTACCTTATTTGGTACAATTTCTTCGTCCCAAACCGAGGATTACTTTTTTTTTTTTTAATTTCAAAATAATTATTACTTTAACAAAATTGAAGATTAAAATTGTTAATTATTTTCTACTAAGTGGAATCTTATATTAGAGATGTATTTAGAAAAATTATAAGTATTAACACGAACAAGTTTAAAGTAATTCTATATATGATCAGACATAATTTGAAGATATATATAATTTAAACTCTTAACAAAAAAGCATAATTGGTCAGATTAATCACAAATAAGGTAATCAAAATATTACTATAATTGAAGAAAAAAATCATTAAAATAAATATTTTCGAATATCCTTTGCGAAAATCAAACTTATTGTTATCCTTATCATGTTGAGAAACCTAATCCAAACTTATCTAGGACATGAGAGGAAGTCCTAATATAGGAAGGAACCTGTTTCCCTTTACTCAAACAGTTATCTCCTCACTAAAATTTTTATTGTTTATCCAACAATCTAACTTGTACATTTTCATCAAGATTAATTTGTAATTGTCTTGTACATAAAATAATTGTATAAACAAAAATAAAAATTATACTCATCTTTGCATTAAACTTACACTCATATGGTAAAAGTGTGTACACATCAAACCATTGCAATTTACTATAGTTTGTGGTTGAATGAATTGTCAATTCTAAAATTTAATAAACCAAAAAACGATTTAACATCAGACTTAATAACAACTCGATCATGTTTTCCTACATTTCAATCTAACTCGTCATTCTTCTATAGAAATATTGTTGATGAATGATATTCGCAAACTTGTTAACGAAAACGAATGCATTGACAATGTTTTCCTTCAAGTTTGTGGTGGCATAATCACAAATATACATTTTGTATTCATCAAGGTCAAGGTCTGTGCAATTGAGTTGTTCAACTTTGGCCAATGCTGCCCTCATGGATGCTCGAACGGTAATCATCCCAAAATCCAACGACGCATAGTCTTTATCATTAATTAGTTTTTTCATGTGTGTAAGCGCATGATGCAGTTGTTTCATGACGTCCTGGAGAGTTTGTTCATTCATTGGTGAGTAAACGTAGTTTGCTACGCGTTTGGCTACGAGTAGGGTTTCCTCCACGGAGCAACTAGCAAGCGAAAAGGGGTCTCTGCGGACCTTGCTGGCGTATTTACTAAGGGAAACGAAGCATGTGGCCGGATAAACTGTATTTAGACAACTCTCCCGGATAAACTCTAATTTTACTGGATTAAGACCGCGAAACGGGAGGAGGAGGAAGAGAAGAACAGTGGTAATGACAAAGAGGGATAGACAGCGTTGGGGGGTTTTCATGGTTTATTAGCTTTAGTTTTGATTTGATTCAAATTTTGCCTTTTGTAAAGATGAGCAAAAGTGCTTAAAGATGTGTAGTGTACAACTTCCTTTCCTATTACTATATAATAGGATTCTTAAAGTTACATCAAATTAAACCAAATCAAACTAGTACACCTTGGTGTATTCCATGTCTATTTTGATTTGGTTTTTGGACTTGTTCTAATAATTCTTTTGTTTTTTTCACCCTAAAAGTAGCTGATAGTCATTGTAACCTATAATTGCTAATAAAAAGAATGGAAGCCCGGCCTAAGGCAGGAGGTATTTATGCCGGCTACAATAAGATGACTAATTTCCCCTTAATAAGTTAATGAGATCTGAGCCCGCGGACGAAATTAGTGATCCATATCGGTCGATTCTATTCGATTTGATTTTAAAGTTTATCAGTTTGATTTATTGATCATTGGTTCGTAGATATGTCAAAGCATTATAAAACCACTAAGATATTGACTTATTGGTTTATCAGTTATTGATCGTTATCTGTTCGATTATTGCTTTAACTGTTAAGATATTACACAACATTTTCGTTATTTAAAATTACTTAAAAACAAGGTGACAAACCAAATGAACATACATATGAGTTGACAGAAACACTGTCATATTGTAGAATAACCCAAATCGTCTATTTTTTGTTCCTTGGCCCATAAAACCTTATCAGGCGACCTCCAATATCGCCCAGCAGGTCTTGGAGGGCTCGTTATATGCCTCTCGATATAATTTTTTGAGAAAGTTGGCCCCGAGCCCCGGGCAGCACTAGGAACCGTGGGCTAACACCCACGAAAAAAGGCCCAAATCATTTGTTTCCTGTTCCTTGGCCCCTAAAATTCTACCAGGCGATCTCCAATGTCGTCGGGCCACCTAGGCCTCTTGCCAGGCTCGTTATGGACCACTTGATATAATTTTTCAGAAAAGTTGACCCCAAGCCCCGGGCAGCGCCAGGAACCATGGGCTAACACCAACAAAAAAGGGCCCAAATCGCTTGTTTCTTGTTCCTTAGCCCATAAAATCCTATCGGGCGATCTCCAATGTCGCCCGACGACTTGGACCTCTTGGAGGGCTCATTATGGGCCCCTCGATATAATTTTTTGAGAAAGGGTGCCCCGAGCCCCGGGCAGCGCCAAGAACCATGGGCTAACACCCACAAAAAAGGGCCCAAATCTTTTATTTCTTGTTCCTTGGCCCATAAATTCCTATCAGGCGATCTCCAATGTCGTCGGGCCACCTAGGCCTTTTGCCAGGCTCGTTACGGACCACTTGATATAATTTTTCAAAAAAGTTGACCCCGATCCCTAGGCAGCACCAGGAATCGTGGGCTAACACCAACAAAAAAGGGCCCAAATCGCTTGTTTCTTATTCCTTAGCCCATACAATCCTACCAGGCGATCTCCAATGTCACCGGGCCACCTGGGCCTCTTATCGGGCTCATTACGGACCCATCGGTATAATCTTTTGGAAAAGTTAGCCTCGGGCAGCGCCAGGAAATGTGCGCTAACATCCACGAAAAATCGCCCAAATCGCCTGTTTCCTATTCCTTTGCCCATATACTCCTACAAGGCAATCTCAAATGCTGCCAGCCTACCTGGGCCTTTTGTCGGGCCCGTTACGGACCCCTCGGTATAATATTTTGAGAAAGTTGGCCCCAAGCCCTAGGTTGCTCCAGGAACCGTGGGTTAACACCTATGAAAGAGGGCTCAAATCGCCTGTTTCATGTTCCTTGGACCTTAAAATCCTACCAGGCGATCTCTAATGCCGTCAGGACACATGGACTCTTTCTAAGCTCATTACGGACCTCTCGGTATAATGTTTCAGAAAAGTTGGCATCAAGCCCTGAACAATGCCAGGAACCGTGGGCTAACCAACAAAAAAGGGCCCAAATCGTTTGTTTATTGTTCCTTGGCTCATAAATTCCTACCAGGTGATCTCCAATGCCATCGGGTCACCTAGATCTCTTGCAGAGCTCGTTGCAAATCCCTCAGTATAATTTTTTGGGAAAGTTGACCTCGAGCCCTAGGCAGCGCCAGAAACCGTGGGCTGACACCCACAAAAAAAAGGTCCAAATCGCCTATTTCCTATTCCTTGGCCCATAAATTCCTACCAGGCGATCTCCAATGTCGTTGAGCCATCTGGGCCTATTGTCAGAATCATTACGGACCCCTCGATATAATTTTTTGAGAAATTTGGCCCCAAGCCTCGACCAGTGCCAAGAATTGTGGGCTAGCACCCACAAAAAATGCTCAAATCACCTGTTTCTTATTACCTAGCCTATAAAATTCTACCATGTGATCTCCACTGCCGCCGGGCCACCTAGGTCTCTTGTCGGGTCCGTTACGGACCCCTCGGTATAATGTTTTGGGAAAGTTGGCCCCGATCCACGAACACCGCACGGAATCGTGGGCTAACACCCACCAAAAAGGGCTCAAATCCCTTATTTTATGTTCCTTGACCTATAAAATCCTACCATGAGATCTCCAATACCGTCGGGACACTTGGACCTCTTGTCGGGCTCGTTACGATCCCCTCGATATAATTTTTCAAAAAAGTTGGCCTCGAGCCTTGGTTAGCGTCAGGAACCGTAGGCTAACACCCATGAAAAAAGGGCCCAAATCGCTTGTTTTCTTTTCCTTGGCCCATAAATTCCTACCAGGCTATCTCCAATGTTGTCGAGCCACTTGGGCCTCTTGTCAGAATCGTTACGGATCCCTCGATATAATTTTTCGAGAAAATTGGCCCCGAGCCTCGGGCTGTGCCAGGAACTGTGGGCTAACACCCACAAAAAAGGCCCAAATCACTTGTTTCTTATTCCTTGGCCCATAAAATCCTTCCAGGTGATCTCCACTGTCGTCGGGCCACCTAGGTATCTTGTTGGGCTCGTTACAGACTCCTTTGTATAATTTTTTGGGAAAGTTGGCCTCGAGTCGCGGGCACCGCACGAAACCGTGGGCTATAACACCCACCAAAAAGGGCCCAAATCCCTTGTTTTATGTTCCTTGGCCCATAAAATCCTACCATGCGATCTCCAATACCATCGGGCCACTTGGGCCTCTTATCGGGCTCGTTACAATCCCCTCAGTATAATTTTTCGAGAAAGCTGGCCCCGAGCCCTGGGCAGTGCCAGGAATCGTGGGCGTTAAATCGCATGTTTCATGTTCCTTAGCCCATAAAATCTTACCAAGCGATATTTAATGTCGCCGAACCACCTGGGTCTTTTGACGAACTCATTACAGACCCCTCTTTTATTGATTATTATTTAAAAAAAAATTCAATAAAGTCAGTTGTTATAAAAATTATCAATACTTCTCTTGAAGTATTTATAAATTATTTAAAACTCCACTTAATTGAATAAGTATTACTTTTTTATTTATATAATATTTTGTATTATTGTTAATTGCAAAAATCAATATTATAGTGATTGTTATCTTTAGAAAACATTCAAAGTTAAGATAACAATTTTAAAATTTAATTATTTGATAACGTAGTTAGTTTGAGCTTGAAATGTTTTATAAAACATCTCAAAGAATTGAATTGAAATACTTAAATATGGTTGATTTAAATTGAAGTGAATTTGACAAATTAAGAAACACAAAGTATATGCAAGAGATAACCAATAAACTATTACTCCCTCTGTCACAGTTTAGTTGTCATAGTTTTCATTTTAGAATCAAACTATATAAATTTTAACTAACATTTTAAGATGTATTTATTAACTTTCGAAAAATAACATGACAACTAAAATGGATCAGAGAAATATTTTTTTAATTAATAGTAACAATAAATACTTCTTTTAAAAAAGAATGACCTAATTTGATTTAGCACGAAATTTAAAAAAATAAAGAAGAATTTTTTATTTTGTAATTATAAATTAAAGTTAAGTGTCTTAATATGCCAAGTGAAAAGTTAAAATTAAAATATTACCATAAGAAAAAAATCATTCTTTTTTAAAACAAACTAAACTAGAAAGTGATTTTTTTATATATTCTAGGATAGTGTAGGGTATTTTGTTTTTTCCAAGTGCGCTATCCGTCTCACAATTTCCATTCGCCCTTATTATTTGGGGCCTCAAGCCACCGCTTTCGTGGATTTAGTGTTGAGTCGCCCTTGAATAGGATAAGAGCCGTATATGGTAGCAGTGCAAAATTATCCGGAGAATAGTTATATGGTTTCGTTCTACAAGTAGTTGCTCGTTTACCAATTTTAGTTGTGGCAAAATTTTTTAGGATACAACTGTAACAGCCATAAATAAACTCACAGACCAAAATGTCCTGCATGTTCAACAGAACCAGCTTAGACATGCTGCTGCTAGCATAAAAGACTCAAACATGATTTTCCTGCATGTGCCTTTTGTGGTCCCTCTCAGAATAATCATTCCTCCCCGGCCTGTTTCTATCATCTGGAAAATACTCATGCTGCTTTCCCTCCACAAGTTTGTCTGAAGGGCTACTTGCCTTTCTCTTCCTACTGTTAAGACTTTGGTGACCAATAACCCCTGTCAGCATCATCATATGGTTCCAGTTCCCCTTCTTTGACGTAGTCAAGCTCTTCTCCTCGTGAAGACTTCCACTTTGAACCTTGGGGATGTCCATCTCCAGCCTCATCTTGAAACTTTGTGTGATGTGTGTTCTCATGCTCCGGCCTGTTTGAAGACTTAAGACCAGCTTTCCTTTCTTTCCCACTTGTTTTTCTCATTCCCAGCTGCCAGTTCTATCCCATCCTCCAATTCTCTCTCAATGAGATCATCATCATCCATTACATCAGTTTTCTTGGTTACATCCCCTTGAGACTTCCTGCGTTTCTCCAATGCTGCTTTGACCTTGTTCTCAACAGCTGCTTTGACCTTATCTTTATCTATCTTTCTAACTTCTTGTGGAGACTGGCCAACTGCACCATCCTTGTTCTCCAGGGCTCTACCATGGTACTTTTCCTTTGATTCCCCTTTATGCCTTGGTTCAGCTTTCCTAGTGTTCACTTCCTGATCTTCTTCAGTGTTGCTCTCAGAACCATGCCTTGATCTACTTTGTACATCTGCCGTACTACCCTGATAAGACACCTGCTCACTTTCATGCTTCTGTCTATCATTCATCTCACAATCTCCAATACCGTCTGAAAAGTTATGCTCAGCACTTCCATACTCATTATTGCTATTTTGAGCTGTCCTTGTAAGTCCATTGTGATTATCAGCATACGATTGATCAGGAATTTCCCTAGAGGATGCAGGATTGGAGGTTCCTGCATTTGTATTAGCTCCTCCACCCAGGGAGTGACTGTTATTTGCAGCATGCTCTTCTTGTGCAGCTGAAGATTTTCCACCAGCACTTCCATCTGCTTCACTAGCCTGAGGTGGCACTCTATTTTGTTCATACAATTCTAGCATTTGGTTGCTAACCTCTGCAAGGGTAAAAAATACAAGTAAGAGAAGAGCTATTGCATTAATGTTTGTACCCAACACTAACCCCCCACCCACCCACCCACCCACCCACCCCTCCCCAAAAAAAAAAGGGGATAATTATATTGTATAGACATGTATAGTTTCACTAATGGGGTTATTTTTTATGTAAATAAAACATGGACTACTTTTTTTGCGTACTTTTTACTTTATTGTATATATATGTAATTTCCCCAAAAAGAAAAATCAAAATTTAGTCCCCTACTAGGAAAAGAATAATTGAAAGGGTCATTTCAGAACATTTTCATGTACTGATGAGGCAATCCTTGAAAGTAAACCAGACTGGATTCATCCAATACCACAAATTTCATAAAGTAACATATCCAAGGCAAGACACCAACCCTCCAGTTGGCGTGGGGTGACATCAAACTCCTGCCACCAAACCTTCTCGCCATCAGATGGGAGCTTTACTTTGAGAAACTTGGCTGCAAGGAAAATGGCACCTGCTGCAATGTGATGGGGCTTAAATTGCAAGCATAAGGACGTCCGAAGCCTGCACGCAGCTCTCCCACGTCAACTAGAGATAAGTGTGACCATCAATTGGAACTATACAAAAAATACATTACCCATCATTCACAAAGTTCCATGCAACTGGAGCTAGGGCATTTTTAGCAACATTGAATTTGTTTATTGCCTCGACAAGGGGTTTATATGGATGATGTACATTAAGATCAAAAGCAAGAGTTGCAAGAACCACCCTCTCTCCTGACAGAATTAGTTCTTTTTGTTGTTCATATACTTCCTGCATAACGTTGAAATTTTTTCAAAACCCTTTAATATGCAATACTAAGACCCTGGAAATGATTCAAGGTACCAGGGGAATCATATTAACTCCAAACTGAACAATCGATAACTGACCATACTAGCAAAATCTTTCAGATATAAGCATTGCATGATGAAGCAATCATAAAGGGAAAAAATCAAAAGGAGGACCTAAAATC
>JBCEWC010008822.1:0-19460 GCA_038996855.1 Solanum aculeatissimum | reverse complement strand
CAAGAAAAACCGATAGATTGATATATAAATATTGAATGTCCAGTTTGAACGAACGAATGGAATTTCAACCTAATATATTAATGAAGATAATTCAGCTACAATCCCAATGCCTTTTACAGTAGGTCTTTCTAGCAACAGAATAGCAAAATATTGTATTTGACGTTTTTAGAATTTCCCGGATTTTGTGCTAAAAGAAAGGACGGGACTTAGCCTTAACATACCTTTCCAACGGACGTCCGAATAATAAATGTTCCTTCACGAATGTTATTCCTAACGTCCTAAGCTTTGCAACGACTATATATACGCAGCTTAAAAGCACCTACAAACAGTCCATAGATTAGCATTAATGACCAGATTCTGCCTATAATGTTTACGCGAGGAAACGTCCGTAGAACCTCGTAAAAATGGTCGTACAAGAGCCCCAAAACGATTACCTAAACAAAACAGATGTAACCACACAATGACCAGAAAGAACACCACTTTTCACAGTCCAAATATAGCCCCCAAACACAGCTGATAAGAGAGGAAAACAATCGCAAAGTGTAAGGTACGCATTTCTAGGCACGCGGGTGAATTTTAACGGTAAAACGCGAAGAACTTACCGAAATTGATTATGGAGCTGGTGGGAGCTTTCTCTTCACTTTATCTACTGTTTTGGGATGAAAAAACTTCATTTTGAGCTTTAAAAAGAGAAATTAGCCGACATTGAAATGGGCTTGACCCGACCCGATCCATGACCCGGTTTGCTGCTCGGGTAGTCGCGGTACAACTCTCATAACGTTTTATTCTGAGGTCGGATTGATACACAGTTTTATGCGTTGCAAACTAGACTCGTAGAGCTTCAATTTGATAGGTCATGAGCCTTCTAAATCTTTATACTTTAGGAGATATTATCTGGTACATTTGACCCAAAATTAAGAAGGATTTCTTAAAGAAGCTTACGGTAGCTTTGTCCAAACTTTATCTTGCAACTTCCTTGACTCCAAAACATAACATATGATCTTTGGGATGTTAAAATACCCCCTGAAAATCTATTATTATCAAATTATGCACTCTTAGTCCCATCTGAGAAGTGAAACTCAATTTAAATCTTCCAAAACGGGTAAGGTGCCACTTGGGCCATCTCTCTAATCCCGAATATGAATTTAGGGGATTCCTTTGACTTAAAACTTTAATTCCTTGATATTACCACCTACTTGAAGCCTTATTAGCCTTAGTTTCTATCCAGATTCATATATGTCTTATACAACATGCCACAATATGTATATTATGGGAGACGAGAATCACAGGGTCTCGCAATTGGGATGATCATCTACCTCTCATTGAGTTTGCTTACAACAATAGTTTTCATGCTAGAATTGGTATGGCTCCATTTTAAGCTTTGTATGGTAGGACATGTAGATCTCTTGTAGGTTGGTTTGAAATAGGTGAGGCGGCCTTGATAGGCCCATATTTTCTTGTTGAGGCCATTGAAAAAGTGAAGTTGATTAGGGAGAGATTGAAGATGGCTCAAAGTTGCCAAAAGTCTTATTTGGATGTTAGAAAGAGAGATCTCAAATTTCATGTGTGTGAAAGTGTCCTCCATGAAAGGCATCATGCGTTTTGGAAAAAAGGGCAAGTTGAGCCCCCGGTACGTCAGACCTTATAAGATTTTTGGAACGGGTTGGTAATGTGGCTTATAGGTTGGACTTGCCTTTGGACATGAGCTCCATTCATCCGGTATTCCATGTGTCTATGTTGAGAAAGTTGGTTTGTGACCCTAAGGCAATTACACCTCTGAAGGGTGTGATGATTGAAGAGAATTTGACCTATGAAGAGGTGTCGGTTGAAATCTTGGACAGGAAAGTGAAGCGGCTTTGCAAAAAGGAGGTAGCTTCGGTAAAGGTGCTTTGGAGGAACCAAGACATGGAGAGTGCAACATGGCAAGCGGAGTTGGACATGATAGAGTGATACCCCTATCTCTTCCAATCTACTCAAACCTAAGGTACTGGGTTTTATCCCTTATATTGTCCTAATTCTTTAAATTCTTGAGTTTCATGACATTGCATGCATACATGAGCACGAAAATGATTTGAATGATGTTTTGACATGAGTTTTGAATTACTTTTGAAATGATGCATGATCCATTATGAGTTGTGATTAAAAATGTCTCTTTCTTGATTTGTGTCCTTAACCATAGTTTTAGCCCATACGAGGACGAATATTCCCAAGGGAGAGATGATGTAACAATTTAAAAAAATTTGAACTTCATAATGGTTGGTCAAGTTTAGTGTTGAACTCGTCATGATTTAATTTTGGTAGTCATGTGTTGTATTTAACTGGCCGAATTCAAAGTAATGGTTTTGGTGGAAGATTGTAAGGCCGGTTAGACAGCATAGACTTTGAAACGCCATATCTCTTGGTAGGAGATTAACTGTATGGGCTATTATATATCAAATCAAAGATCTTTAAGTTATCTTTGAACCGCAATAGGTTTCACTCGATTCGGAGTTTGGATGTGGAAGTTATGATCCTTACAGTGAGACTGCATGTATTCATAAGTCTGTTGGAAAAGGATTTGGGTTGGAATCCAAGTGAGGGACCACGGACCGTTTGGTGGTTCACGGTATGTGGTGTGTCCCGTGGGTTGATACAGTGGGCTCCCTTTGAGGTTGGGCCAAGCCCTGGACTATGTGGAACTCCACGGACCACTTCACGGTCCATGTGAGCCTTCACGGTCAGTGAGGGGTCCCGTGAAGTGATCCAGAGAGTTTTCCAAGGCTCGGAGATGGACTCCGGACCAAGTGATACTCTATGGACCAGTACACGGTCCGTGTGCATCTACTCGGTCTGTGAGGCCTCTCGTAAGTTGGTCCAGAAAGTCCTCCGAGAGTTCGAGCCAAAGCCGAGACCAAGTGAGGTCTCACGGACAGGTTCGCGGTCCGTGAGCCTCTGGACGACCCCTGGGCAGCTTCCGTGAGGCCCTGTCTTTTGTTATCTAGTCTATTTCATTAATGGTTAATTCTTAATTTGGTTTAATCTTATGCCTATTTTAGCCTTTCTAAAGTCTCCTAAAGCCTCCAAATCAAATCCTAATCCCCTTTTATTCATTCTAACACTCTTCAATACTTACCAAAATTCTCTCAATTCTGTTGGCCTCCATTGATAAAATCTTGAAGAAATTTGGGGAAGATCATCTTTTTTGTAAAATCCTCCAAGTCTCATGGATAATTAAAAGTTATGTGGCATTGATTCATGGATTTCCTTTCATCCATGAAGACCCAAGAACTCTCATCTTCAAATTTTGAATTTAAGTTTTCTTTGGTCGTAGATTCTTCAAATTTGAATGTATCTAATTGAATTGAGTTGTGAGCTGTAGAAATTAGGTGATTTAAAGTTGATTTAAGGTTTGAATTTCATGAAGTGCATTGAAACACTTGAAGGTCTAATGTACATGTCCCTATAATGATTTAATATGCATGGGTAAATTGCATTATGTCTTGAATTGGGATTTCATCATGAATTATGTTGAATTATTTATTGAATTATGGTTTATGGTTTTAATCCTCCATTACCCATGCACTTGATTCCTCATCCGTGGCATATGCATTGAAGTATGGTTATGATGAAATTATTTTTAAGGGCATGACCCTCTTGTTATGATATGATATGTGATCACATAGTCTCTTGTTATGGCTCTTTGAGCATTATGGGTGCTTGCACCATTTTGATATGTTATAAAGGCTTGATATGATAAGCTATGTAGATGAGCTACTCCTATTGCATTGATATGGAAATGGTTTTGGAAATTCTTGTTGGCTTTTTATCCTAAGTATGGATATGAATTTGATAATGACATGGTTTGCTTAATGATGTATGGTTTTGAAAAGAATGTAAATCCTTCATTTTGAAAGGCTTTCACGTATATATATATATATGTATTCCCGTGGGATGAAACTTAGCACCAAGGGATTCGAGTCGGGGTGGACTATCTCCAAGGGTCCATACTCATTTCCATCAAACCATGTGCCAACATGGAATTTCTCCCTTGATGGGATGACTTGTTATGTTTCCCCTTGTTGAAGGGTGACTAGGTATCTACCTGGCAAGTAGTCTAAATCCAAGTAGTAGCTCACTCAGGTTCCCTCCATTGTCGGTTGAGGTCACATCCCCACTATATTATGATTGTAGGATTGCATTTCATACATCATGGCATGGTATATTGTTATGATATACTTATCGTTTTGCTACGTGCACTTCTTTCAAATCACTTATCCCCTTGTCATATCACTTGGTCATATTATTATGTCATATGTATTGCATGCCCACATACTTAGTACATATTATATGCTAACCCATACTCTTTGTCTACATGTTCTAACCATGTAGGGACCGGTGACGACCTCTATCTCCCGTTGGATGACGAGTGATATCCTTGAAGCTATATCCTTATGGTGAGCCCTTTTGTTCATAGGCAATAGCCACTTTCTATCTTCCTTGTTTCATTTTAGTTTCCTACTTTATGATTGTAGGGTGAGCCCGAATTATGTCGAGGCTCTGTTCTATCTTATGTAGAGGTTATGTTGGACATGTTAAACTTTTGCACGTTGTATTATGTTTTGTTTAGATATTATGACTATTAAGATTCGATTATGGTAATGATGTTCCGATTATGCTTATGATTATGTATTGGATTTGTGAATGTTGGGAATATGCTTATCTGGAAAATTCCCTAACCCGGTATGCCCTCATAGCTTGAGTCCAAATCCCCCTTTCCCATAGAAATATGTGCTATGTGTTTACTTTTTTGAGCTTCCAAACTGATGATGTGTGTAATGATGTTATGATGGCTTGATCGAGGACTTTCGAGTTCTCCTTCACCATATCATAGCTAGGCCCCACTTATGGGTTGTGACACTTTCCTACCCATTATTTGGAGTTAGCGGCAATTGTATTTGTCTTAAAGCTATGGTGGCACTATCTATATGGGATTCATTATGAGATCTTTACTTATCATTGCAACCTATAGTATATCTTCAGCCAGAAGGACCTGAATTTGAGGCAGAGGAGATGAATTGAGCTTATAAGAGACTATGTTAAGACCATTTATACCATCCAAAAACGTCCAATGTAGTGGTTGATGCCTAGAGTAAGAAGACTTCCAACATGGGTATCCTTGCATCCATATGTCTAGAGGAGCAACCCTTGCCTAGGGACGTTCAAAGTTTGGCTAATATTTTAGTGATAGTGGTATGATAGCTCTCTTAGAGGCCCGATCCTCTTTGATGGATCAGATCCATGAGTGACAGTTTAAGGATGAGAGGCTATATCTCACTCAACACAGAGTGACTAGGGGTGAGGCCATGGAGGTCGTACTTGATTTTGTCGGGCTTTCAAAGATTAAGAGATGGATTTGTGTGACTATGGTGGGTGACTTGATTAGGTTGATACTTAAGGAGGCTCATTGTGCAAGATATTTCATTCACCTCAGAGTAGCGAAGATGTACCATGGTTTAAGTCAGCACTACCGGTAGTGTGGCATGAAGAGGGACACAGCTGATTTTATGTCCAAGTATTTGAACTGCCAACAAGTGAGCATAGAGTCCAAGGGGCGAGTTTCAGAGGATGGCCATTCCTACTTGGAAATGGTAGCGGATCACAATGGATTTTGTAGTTTGTTTACCCACTATTGTGGCTGGGTTTGACTCTATCTAGGTTATTATAGATGCTTGATCAAGTCTGCATACTTTATACTGGTCAATGTCAAGTTCACTACGGAGAAGTTGGCTCAGTTATATATTATTCAGATCATGAGGCTTCACACTGTACCCATTTTTATTGTATCTAATCGAGGCTCTTTATTCACTTCCCACTTCTGGAAGGCCTTACAACATGGTTTGGGCACCCAGTTAGACTTGGGTACAATATTTCATCCTAAGATGGAAGGGCAATTTATGAAGACTATTTAGGTGCTAGAAGATATGCTTTGGGCATGTGTCATTAACTTTGGTGCTTGGTGGGATCAATATTTTCCATTGGTAGAGTTTGCTTACAACAATAGTTATCATACTAGCATCCAGATGGCTTTTTTTGAGACCTTGTATAGCTTGAGATACAAATCACCCATAGGCTGGTTTGATTCTCTTGCATAGATAGCCTTGATATGAACTTACTTAGAGATGCTATAGAGCAAGTTTGTCTGATTCAAAGTCAATTATTGATAGCCTAGTGTCATCAAAAGAGTTATGCTAATAGGTATGTTCAACCCTTGGAGTTCATGGAGGGTGATCGAGTTTTGGTTGAGGATCTCACCCATGAAGGGTGTCATGAGGTTTAGGAAGAAGGGAAAGCTTAGCCCTAGATTTATTAATCCTTATGAGATTTTAGAGAGAGTGGGTGAAATGGCCTACAGGCTTGCCTTGTTGCCTAGTTTGACTTTTGTACATTCGATGTTCTATGTTTCTATGTTGCAGTGATATATCTTCGATGACTCTCATGTGATATCTAGTTATTCGATCAAGTTGGGTTTCGACTTGACTTATGAGGAGGAGCAAGTGGCTATTCTAGAGAGGCGGCTCCAGAAATTGAGGACCAAAGAGGTAGCTTCGGTAAAAGTTTAGTGGAAATACCGACTTGAGAGAGAGGCTACTTGGGAGATTGACTTGGACATATGCACTTGCTATCCTCATCTTTTTAAGACTCCAAGTATGATCCTTACTTTATGTTCGAGGATGAACATGATTTTTAGTGATTGATAATTTAATGATCCTGAAGAACATTTTTTAATTCTTCAATAAAAGTCATTTTTTACTTCTTCAATAAAATTATCATTTTACCCCTCTCGTTAGAAGCCTTGAGTCATGAAAGATTAATTTTGAAAGTTGGTTTCCAGAATGTTTGTGAAGGTAGAGATTCTTAACAAAGATTGGGTTTTTGAGTTTTGAATTGCCAAATTTTGAAATTTTGAGTCCTTCAGAAATTTGAGTGTTAAAACTGAATTATGTCCGTGAGTATCCGAATATGAAAATTGGTCTAGGAGACTTATTGGAATAAGATTTGGAGTTGTTATGTGGATTTAAGCTCTGGAGTTGGAAATTGAGTTTGAGTTGACTTTGATCAACATTTTAAGTTTCAATGCTTAGATTGATTTTCTTATTGTTCTAATGGTCTCGAGAGGTGATTTTAGTACTAAAAATAGCTTTGTCATAATTTTTAAAAGTCTCGATGTCATTTTTATATTTCAAGTGGTCAAAGTTAGAATTAAGGCACTTAATCGGGTTCTGGATCATGGAGGCCTTCAATTTTTGATGATTCTATTGAGTCTGAAACATCAAATTTAGTGGAGTTGTATAGATAATTTGTGTGCACGGGGTTTTTGAAAAACTTTTGAGGGTTGATTTTGAGTCTTGAAATTGATCGAAAATTATTTTTGTTGTTTTCTGGTGCAAGTGTCGCTACAGCAAAGGTTTGGCTTCTTCAGCAACATTGCTATGTGAAGGCTAGTCAATAAGCTTGGGTGTCCCTATAGCGACACTTATGTCACAATAGCGACAGCAGAAAAGGGTTTTCAAACTCCTATATACCCATTTCTAAATATTTTCTCCATTTTCAAACTTTGTGAGTTTGCCTTGGACATCTTTTTTAACGACCCAAAAATTTTCAAACTTCATACTAGTGGATCAAGGTCCGTTTTGAACTGGTTATGGCTGTAGTAATGATCATGAGTTTTAGTTAAGTGGTCGTATTCAAGGGAATTATGTTGGGAGAGTTTTGTATGAAACCGTGTAGGAGGACTGACTTTGAATGGCTACATCTTTTGGTACGAGATGAACTGTATGGACTATGACCTATCAAAATGAAGCTCTTCGAGTTATCTTCACAATGCAATTGGTTTCACTCCAATCGGAGTTTGTATTTGGAAGTTATGGTCGTTTTGCCTTTGTGGAGTGGTCAGAGACTGCCTAGACCCTAGGGCCAGGACTCCGGACTAAGTGAGGCTCCACGGACCAGTGTATGGTCCATATGTAGCTTCACGGACCGTGTGTCCTATCATGGGGTGATACATAAAGTCTTCCAAGATTTCAAGTCAGGACATGAACCAAGTCTAGACACACGGTAGGGGCTCACGGTCCGTGAGCCACTACACGGACCGTGTGGATGCTTCCGTCAGCGACTGCTTTAGTTATCTTCTCCATTTTATTAATGGTTAAATGATAATTTTAATTACCCCTAGGGCCATTTTAACTTTTCTAAATTCTCCTAAAACCCCTAAATTTAACTCTAATTCATTTTGATTCATTCAAGCCCTCAATTCATCTCCCAAATTCTCTCAATTTTCTCTCATTCACCATTGAAGACCAAGCTTAAAATTGGGAGAAATTCAAGTCTTCATCAGAATCTTCCAATATTCTTGTTAAATTCAAGGTATGTGGGTTTGATTCATGGTTTCTCTTTCAACCATGAAGACCCAAAATTCTTTTCTCAATTTTTAATAAACTATGATTTTTCTTGAAATGTGTCTTTTGAATTAAGAATGATTTAGTGAAATTGAAGTGTGAGTTGTTCTTATTTAATGATTTCAAGATGAATTAATCCCCTAATTGATGAATAACTTTGATTCAAGATGGTACAAGTATGTATCTCCCCTTACTATTTGATTTATGCATGAGTAATGTTAATTTGAGGTTTAATTGTTGATTTAACTTTGAATTTCTTATGGATTCTTCTTAATTTGGATTTAAATTGTGAATTCTAGTTACCCATGTAATTCTCATTATCAATCATGGCATTTGCATGTATGAACATAGATTTCAAGAAGGATATGATGTGGGCTGAGTCCCAAATATATTTATGGCTATGATTTTGAATAAGTATGGGTTATGACAAGAATGTGATCACATAATGTCTATGATATGGCTCTTTGAGCAACCATGGGCGTTTACACCAATATGATATGATATGATATGACAAGTAAGGAGCTACTCTTATGCATGAAGTTTAACATGAAAGTGTATTTGGCTTTTTAGCCCAATGAAGCATGATTATGAAAGATGGTTGACTTTTTAGTCACGTATGCATGAAAGTAAAGCAAGTGATTTGGCCTTTAAGCCTAATTATGCATGATATGATGTCAAGTGCTTTTGTTTTATTTTAAAAGCATGTATATGTATACGTATTCTTGTGGGATGATGACTTAGCACCGAGTTGGATTGGGGTAGTCAGTGAGCTATCCCCAAGGGTCCCACTCTTTTCCCTCAACTATGTGCCAACATAGGTTATGCTACCTAAATGGGAGGCCCGTAAGGTATGATATGATATGATATGTTATGTAAATCCTTCCAAAATGACTGGGTCATAACGAAAGTGGCCATCACACTGAAATGACCAGGTCGTAAGGTGTGGTGTAGATTACCTTTGGCAAGTAATCTTCTCTCATTCGATGAGAGACGTCATCGGGCAAGTTGATGTTGTAGCTCACATGAGTTTAGATGTCGATTATGGTCGCATCCCCTATACTATAAGCATTACGGCATTTCATGCATCATGGATTTTATGGTATCTTGGTATACTATCGTTTCCTATATTCTCTTTCTATGTATGTGCCCTTGCCATATAGTTGGTCGTACGCTCATGTTCATATGCATTTCATGCCCGCATACTTAGTGCATCATTATGTGCTAACCCATACTCTTTGTCTACATGCTCTAATCATGTAGGGCCCGAAGGTGACTTTCATCTTCCGCTAGACGGCTAATCAAGACTCTTGCAGTTATTGCTTGTGGTGTGCCCTATACTCCAAAGGAAACACCCACTTTCATTTACCCTTGTCTTTACTTTTTGTTCCTTTACTTTATGACTTGAGGGTGAGCCTGCATTATGTCGAGGTCCCGTCTTATCTTATGTAGGAGCATTGTTAGACATACCGACTGTATTGAATGTTACGCTATGTGATACTTGTAATGATATGGCTATCTATGTTAAGTGGTGGTATCTTATGTTATGCTTCCATTTCCGCTTATGCTATTATGATATGATTGGCTTGGGAATGTGCTTATGTGGAAAGTCCCTAACCTTGCTTGCCCCCATAGCTTGAGTCATACTTACCCGCCCCTTAGAACGTGAATGTTATGTGCTATGTGATTGATACTTATCCCATTCTCGGCAACATCCCTATAATTTGAGTCCAAAGCCCCGGAATCTCCTAGACTTACGTGTTATTTGCTTATTGTACGTGTTTCCAAATCAATGATGTGTGTGATGATGCTATGATGGCTTGATTGAGGACTCTCAGATTCTCATTTTCCATGTCACATCTAGGCCCTACTCTCGGGTCTTGACATCTTTGGACTAATTTTTTGAAGGATTTTTTATTGAAAAGGGTATTGTTTTCCACTTTCCTTATCATTATCCTTAGTTACCTCTTGATTGTAACATCAAATTTTGAATATTCAATTGAGAAAATTGGGAATTTTCATGAACTTTGAGATTTTTACAAAATTGATGATGATGAGCTCATTTCAACTCCATTTTCGAATTAATTTTCACTGGTGATTTCCTAATCATGAGAGAAACATTTTCATCTAAAAAATTTTGGATTTCGACATTGAAATCTAATAGTGAATTTTTGAATGATTTTGTCCTTTTCCTCAAATTTCTTGATTTTGATATTGTAAGTTTCGTATTGTGATTGTGAATTTATTTTTGAGTAGATTGTGGTGCTTCATATTCGCTTGAAAGGGGAAAGTATTATCGTTGGAGTGATTGATTAGCTAAACTGAGGCAAGTGGATTCTAATCCTTGTTGAGTTTATTGAACTTAGTATTTCCTTTCAATGTCAAACTTGGGTGTTAGTGAATTTTTCTAGTGGATATGATTTGGGTAATAGGAAGGTGTAAATGATGACATGTATGATTTGAATTGTGAAATTATGCCTAATTATTATTAATCAAAACTTGTGAATTGATATTATGAGTTGGGCTTATAATGTCAAATAATGAGAATGTAAAAGTATTCATGTTGTTCTACTTACTGAGCTTTGATTTATGATAAATGGAATTTTCAATGAAGTACTTTATGTGAAATGTTGAGCTAAATACATACTTGAGATTTTGTTGAATTTGTTGAACTAAATACTTGTGAAATGTTGACTAAATAATGAATTATCCTAAGTATGTGGACCAAAAGTCATTGAAAGACTTGAGCTATGATTTGATGTGATTATTATGAAATATGTTGATGATGACCCAAATATTTAAAGAATAATGAACATGATTGATGATTATTGCATAAATGATATATGTGGACATCTTGCACATTTTTATACTTGTGCAAATGATTATTGTGTTGTGATGGATTATACTTGCTTGATAATCCATTGATGATGAATAGCCAATGAAAAATGATTCCAGCTAGAAATAAAAAGCCAATGAAAAATGACACCGACTAGATGATAATGATGTAGATTTGACGTGATTATTGTATGTATTGATAATGTTGATTCTTGCATACTCGCATGTCTATTTGATATATGTGTATGTGATGTATTGAAAAAGTTAATAGAAAATGATCTCGACTAGAGATGAAAGTAAATATCGATGGAAAATAGTTCTGATAGATATATTATCCATGTGCGACCCTCATGGGTTCCAATTTGATTATATGAATGAATGTATATTGTAGGACAGACATGCATCATGATTACTTGACATTTGTATCACATTTGTTGGACTTCATGGCATTTCATTCCATTTCATATCATTTCTCTCTTGAATTTGATATATGAACTGAATTGTGATGTATTGAATGACTTGAATCTTGTTCCTTATTGAGATTGAACTATTGACAAGTTTTGATATATATTGATGACTCAGACCTTGTGCATTGTTGAGACTGAATTATTAGAAGCCTTGTATATTGTAAAGGTTGAACTATTTGGATATTGTGTTATGTGGTTGTAAATATTTATATTATATATAATATGTATGTTGGTCATTTCTGCGTACAGGTTTTGTAGTCCGAAGATATGTGGTTAGGAAGGAAAGAGTGTTTAGTTCTTTATTCCCTATCTATGTTAGGTCTATTTGTTGGGTACCTTGGTGCTCACCCTTATTTTTCTACACATGTGTGTAGGTTGTGAGCCCAGATCATGTTAACATTTTTCGATCTCCTTGTTGGACTGAGCTATTGACAGTTCAGAGGTAGTTATTTGTTGTTCTAGCATACCCTCTAGACTGTCGGATATTTTACTAGTTTTGTTTTATTTGAGAGATAAAGACTATTGAGGCTTGTATCATTTCTGTTATTTCTGATATATTAGAGGCGTGTACCTTGTGACAATCAGTTCTGGGATGATTTTGTTGGATTTATGACTTTTAGTCTTATTATTATGTTACGTTGATTTAGCTTTCGCATTATCTTGTGTTATGTTATTATAATCTGTTTAGGCTGACTTATCTCGGTGGAATAAAGATAAGTGTCATCACTACTGAAATCGAGTCCTGACATAATCTATCTTGTTTGAGTCATGTAAACAAAATATCATTATAACATTAATCTATCTTATTTGAGTCATGTAAGCAAAATGTCAGTACAACCATTATCAATAAACTTCTAAGCATTTTCATGTTAAATCTTATATTTGGAAAGTTTTCAAGAATGAATCATGTAATCAGTGTGATTTTCTTCTTTAAGAAATAAACAAATAACAATGGGCCCCTCATATCATATTAGTAGGTCTCTATTTGAAGGACATCAATAACAATATGTTAATACTACCTTTCCACTAGAACAATTGTATTGATAATCGGTAAATACAAGGTGTATCAGGTCTAACAAATCCATCATCATCTACAAGATCCATTAAAGTCAATTCTTATTTATACTTTTTTTAATAAATAGTTGAAGTATTTTTAAAATAGCACAAAGAATTTAAGTCTTATTAAATCATCTTATATCAAATTTTAATGAAAACACATGTTAAAGTACTATTTCTCAAGTAAGTGTCAAATCCATTAAATAATGGTAATCATATCTCAAATATCAATAAACGTGTCTTGTAAAAATGATATCATCTCAAATAACAATTTCGTATCAAATCAAATAAAAGACTTGTCTCACATGCAAATTGAAATATTTGGTAACACATTCACTTTATAAACGATGCGTAAATTATGAAAATTATAAAATACAAATTATGGTAAGAATTCTACTCATAAGTACTCATGTTGAAATATCAAACTTGTTCCCTGAAGAAATTCATATGACTTCTTTCGATCAATCTATAATCACATCACATTGAACTTCTGTTAATTTCATTTATTTAGGCTTAACCCATAACTAGTTTAGAACAACCAACTTGACATGATCTTAAAGCTCAAATCTTTTTCTGCTTTTTTCTTGCTTGCTGGAAATCAAAGTTTCCATTTAAAAGAAATTATAATGGCACTATATATATGTTCCAGTTCTATTGGTATCCATTACTCCAACCCTATTTATCAATCATACATGAGGATACTCATAAGAAGAATATTAAATTAATAGCATAAATTTCGATAATGTTGGTTCAATCCAAGGAAGTATCAAAGCTTTTAATAGAATCTCGAAGAATATAGAGTCGGATTCAATGATCTCTTTTTCTTTTCCCCAAAGCTTCTATTTGTTGTGTACAGCTTTCACTTCTTTGAAATCAAAGTTTAAAGGAGGAGTTGAAATATAGGGTCATTTACCCATATTCACGTTAGAAGACTTTAACTTGTCATTTGACCACAAATAAATGTGAAAACAAATTGAAAAAAAGTATTTGAGAGTTAATGTTTAACTATATAACTTACTGTTAATTGGAAAATATAATTGGCAAATATCCCAAGTTCCAATATTCTAAAAAAATTAGAATTTGGGCTAAATTTTAATATTTGAAGATTTTTAAAATTAAAAATTACGTCAAATTTTATATTTTATAAAAATACTCATTATTTATAATTTTGTACTAAATTTCAACCTCAGTTTGTTGTACAAAATTTATATCATTAGATACATATTTTATATTATTATTTTTTCTATCTTGCTATTAAGTCACTTTCAATTATATATAGTAATAGTAGTTTTTCGTATATAAATCAAAGGTATTTTTTCTTTTATTTTCTTCCTCATTTTTCAAATTCATATTAGTTGTGTTCACTTGTCATGACTTTTCACAGAATATATTCATTATAAAATGATAATATAAACTTATGGATATTTTATTAATTTTTAAAACTTATAGGTATGAATTATATTTTATTTGAATAGTCAAATATTTCGTCCAAAAATAACTTTCAAAAATATTTAAAAATTTATGGTCAAACACTAGGTTAATTTGTGTCAAGCACATTGAATTTCGTATTTTCCTCTCTTTTCATTTATTTTATATTTTTTTTAATCTCAAGTGAAATATGTTCTTATTTAATTATAAGGTATTACACATCACATTCATATATCACAAAGAACAAAAATATACCAAATCTAACAAACTCATTTAACAGCTTTTCAATTTGGTCAAGTTCGCATTTTAGTCAAGTATATATGATTGTCTTACATGTAAAAATAGCCTAAAATTTTAGGCATGTGCGTCTAATGAACAACAAATCAAACAAAGTTTTAATTTTTATATTTATGTTTGTGCTCAGACATATATGATTAAACCACATGTTAAACTTGATTAAAATTTTAATCATATGTGCATGAAATAATGCGAGAAGTAAAAATAATATTTTTTTCTTGAATATTACCTAATATTTGATGTTCATTAAAAAAGGTAGGCATTACTTAAAGGGGAGAACAAAATAGGACACCTCATGGTGCCTTTTAACTTCTTAACAACTTATTTGTACCTATAATTGTGAATGAATTATGATCCAATTACATATGGATTAATAAAAATAATGTTATTGACATTATGAAGTTTTGATGATTTAGGAAATCATGGGAACAAATGAGGGACTTGATCTCATTAGTGTTGTGTACCAGAACGGAACATCCGACAAATAGTACACTAACAGCCTGTTATTTGTAAGTGTGTGAGTGTCTGCTCTGCAGCAGTTGTCTAGCCAATGAAATTGCTCCAAATATTGTTGATGTTGGGTATATATACTCAACCTTTCTTGAGAATAAAGCTTGAGGATTTCTACACACATTGAGTGAGTATTCTTGGTGAGTCTCTCGGATAGTACACTAGGAAGATCACAGTTGTTCTTGCTTTATGTATTTTATTTTTCTTATTTGAGTGCTTGCATCTTGTAAATTGATTCCAAGTATGTAAAGGAATATGATAATCAACAAGCCATTGATCTTCATTGTTGAGTTCATAGCTAAAGTTAGCTATAGTGAGTGTTGAAGTCTACATTGGCTAGAGTTAGCCGATTTATTGGGTAGCGAAGTAGCTACTTAGTTGTTCATTAGTTGTTCAAACCTGTGGTAGAATTATCACAGTGAAAGGAAAGGGATTTAGAGTCAAATTCCTTGATTATAAGAATTTGTAATAAAAAACTTTGCTCTTTTGAGGTTAATGGAGTTGGATTAAAATTTTGTGAGTATAGCTCATGGTTTTCTCCTCCCTTGATAAAAGGGAGTTTCCATGTAAAATAACTTGTGTGATTTTACGATGATGCTTTATTATTTTTGCTATTTTTATTGACTGTTGTTCTGACGAGTGACCTGATCCGCAAACACTCAGTAGACGCTTCCATTCCATCAATTGGTATCAGAGTCGAGGACTCTCTAAAAGGTTATGACCTAGAGAGGATTCTAAAGAAAAAATGACAGCTCCACTGAATTTAGAAAAGGGTTAGTCATCTACCAGACCTCCTTGCTTTAATGGACAATTTTATAGTTGATGAAAGACTCATATGCATGATATCATGGCTAAAGAGTGAGTTATGGGACATTATTCTTGATGGTCCTCATGCACCCACTTTGGAGGTGAAGTATGGATAAATCACTCGAGTAGTCCCTAAGACTAGACAACAATACTCTAATGAGAATAAGAAGAAGATTGAAAAGAATTACACAACAAAAACGTTGTTAATCAGTGGAATTGGGGTTGAAGAATAAAATGGAATCCCTGCTTGTGAATTAGCAAAGGATATTTGGGATGCTTGTGTACAACTCACGAAGGTATTGAACAAGTAAAGGAGTCTAAGGTGGATATGCTCACTACTCAGTATGAAAGTTTCACCAGGAAAGAAGGAGAATTCATTCATGATATGTATATCAGGTTCTCATTCATTATTAATGAACTTTGATGCTTGGGTGAACTTATTCATCCCAGGAAGCAAGTAATGAAGATTCTTAGAATTCTTCCCATGTCTTGGGCTAGCTAGGTTGATGAAATTATTGAGGCCAAGGACCTAAAGGTGCTGACTATGGATGTTTTGATTGGTAATCTGAAAACTCATGAGTTGAATAGAGCAAACGATGCTGCTAAAAAGGATAAGTCATTGACTCTGAAGGTGACACAAGGTGAAGAATATCTAAAGAAGATGGAGATCATATGACATATCTCACTATAAGGTTTCAAAAAATTATGAGGAAACATAGAGGCTTCAAGAAGAAGAGAAATCCTAACAGAGCTACTACTGCTAATGATCTATGTCACAAATATGAAAAATCAGGGTATTTTATCAGAGATTGTCCAATGCACAAAATGGAGTACAAAGATCATGCCAAGGCTTGAAGCAACAAAGACAAGTCAAGGGTCCAGGTCCTTGAAAAGAAAAGTACAAAGGCTACAACAAACTATGTTGTGAAGAAGGCGCTTACTATTTAGGAAACTTTCTCTAGTGAGTCAGAAGAGTCTAAGCACACAGAGAATGCATCCTTGATAGATGTGAAGGGAGATGATAAGATATTTAATCAAATGTTTGAATTCATGGAAAAGTTTGAAGATGATGAAGAACCTGAGAAAGAGGTAACCCTATCTGATTTTAAGCAAAATCTGCACATCTTTTCTACTAAGAAGTTGAGGAAGTTAGTTGCTATTCTTATTGAATCAATTATTGAGCTAACTACTGGAAAAAAAATGTGTTGAATAATCAGTTAGATCTTGTTCAAGATGAAAAAATTACCTTAGTTTCTCAATTTTCTGAAGTGGAGAAACATGTGATGAATCTGAAATTAGAAAATGTAGCTCTTTGTGAAAAGTTGAATGAAGAAACAAAGCATTACCAAAAAGGAAAAGAAAAGGCTAGTAACTTCAATCTTGTGATTGAATCTAGACTGAATGAGGTAGAAACAAAACTGGTTATTGAAAAGTTGAATGAAGAAACAAATTGTTATCAAAAAAGGAAAGAAAAGTCTAGTAACTTCCATCTTATGATTGCAGCTAGACTGAATGAGGTAGAAACAAAACTAGTTATGGCTCTAGTAAATAATATTCAATTAGAAAGAGACCTGGTATGAGTCAAAGAAGAGTTGTCCAAATCACTTAAATGGACTACTTCTTCTAAAATGCTAGATACTCTAACTTATCAAGGAGACAATAGTAAGAAAGGTCTAGGGTTTATAAAAAAAGGTTTGTCTCATACCAGTCACAGCAAAAGTGTCAATGGGTCAAATTTGTTATTTTGTACTCACTGTGGAAGGGATGGTCATCTAAAGACTAACTGTCTTGCAATGAAAAATTCTAAAAAATATTTGGCGGGTTATTTCAAACAAAAGAAGAGAAGAATGGGACCTGGTCCTAGAGTGAATTCTCAGAATAATTCTAAGCTGAAGAAAGTGGTGCTATCCACTGGACAAGAAAAGTGTAAATTACCCCCTTATTTGTTTATTGGGAACTTAGATTGAAATGGGTTCTTAAGACTAACAAGTGATCTCTTGTAGGTAAGTGAAGGAAGAATGTCGGTACATGGATAGTGGTTGCTTAAAACATATGACTGAAAATGTTGAAAGCTTATTTTCACTCAAAGCACTTCAAGGTGGAGGTGTTTCTTTTGGAAATGACAAAAGGGTTATATTCTTGGTATTGGAAGGATTGGGAAGTCATTTAGAACACTAAATAGAAAATATTTATTATGTGAATAGACTGAACTTCAGTCTACTAAGTGTATCTCAAATCTTTAACAAGGGCAACAAAATGAAATTTTGCTCACAAAATTGTATTGTCACTTATTTAGATTCACAGTAAGTGATTCTTGTGGTAAAAAGGGTGAAGAACATGTATGTGGTTGATCTGGATTCTATATAGGAAAATGACCTTTACAGCCTTAGTGCTCAAAGTGAGAATGCAGAACTTTAGCACGAAAGAGTTGGTCATGTTAACTCTTTATTACTTAACAAACTTACTGCAAGGGACCTGGTTCATGGGCTACCAAAAGTGAAGTTTGTTGAAGACAGAGTTTGTCAATCATTTGTCAAGAAAAGCATACTAGATCCTTATTCAAGCAAAAGAACAAGGTTATACTATCATACCACTAGAGTTGATTCATATGGATCGTTATGGGCCGATGAAGATTCAAAGCAGAGGAGAAAAGAAGTACATTTTGGTAGTTGTGGATGATTACTCAAGGTTTACCTTGACCATGTTCTTGAGGTCTAAGGATGAAACTTATGATGTATTTGTGATCTTTTCTAAGATAATATAGACTAAGTTGAACTGTAAGATAGCAGAGATCAGATTCGACCATGGAATTGAGTTTGAAAACACAAATATAGACACCTTCTGTGCAGAAAATAGAATTCATCATGTTTCTCATCTCCCAAAACTCCTTAGCAAAATGGTGTGGTAGACATGAACATAAGTAATGGTTGATCAAAATATCCTTCAATATTGAATGACTTTTATATAGAAAAGTCATGAGAAGGATGACCAACGGTATTTTAGTAATTTTTACTTTATTTAAGGATAAAAATAATAATTAAATAATTAATGATCAAAATGAAAATCTAGAAGAATCCATACATATTGTTACTTTTATGGAAAAATTACATAAATACACAACTTATTTTATCATAATCTCCAAAATTTTCTATCATTTAAAAAAGTTTACAAAATTTCTATTTTTTTACATTTTCTCTCCTCCTATTTGATACTTGACATTAACTTTCTCACTCAACCTTTTACTAGCCTATTATTACGGCTATTTTTGAATTTTCAATTTTAGAGTCCAATTAATTGTCAATAACTATGCATTAGTCAAGTATCCATAATTAATTTGAAATTAAAGTTAACCCATAATTAATTTTTGTATAGTTATTTCTTTTCTTTTCAAAATTTTCTTCCTCTTTTTAACCCTAAGATCACTGAAAAAATTGTCATTCTTATCTTCCTCTTTTTTTTATAGAATTTTTGGTCCTTGTTGAATTTGTTCTTCTTCATCGTTTTGATTTTTTGTATAATTAATCCTTCTTTTAGTATAGGTCTCACACAACTAGAGATCTTCCCTAGTCCTTTAATGTTGTTCAAACACAATTAGTATCTCAAATCGAAGAATCTTCACAAGTTGCCG
>JBCEWC010008821.1:0-19461 GCA_038996855.1 Solanum aculeatissimum | reverse complement strand
GGACCCACAGTTGTGGATTCTGAAGGGTGCTAATACCTTCCCTTTGGAATAACTTGAACCCCTTACTCAGAATTTTTTGGTTCGCAGACTATATTTTTGTAAATAATAATTGGTTTCCTAATTATCCTTATAACTAGGTGGCGAATCTAAAATTAAATTAAATTATTTTTTCTTTTAAATTCTTTTTTTTTATTATTATTTGTTGCGAGTTGTCATGATGTTGCACCTTCGGGATGTCAACAGGTGATATCACATTAAGAGGTAAAAACTACAATTTGGTGAATTGCCGACTTGGATAGGCGATGGTCAATTTCATCGCTCTTTGAGGTGGATGAAAAGGTTTGGGTTTATATTGAAAAATATGATCACCAACACAATTGGCGCACCGCCGAACGTGTTTAGCAGAGTGAATTGACATCACCAAATCCTCGCACCTGACAAACCTATTAAAGGCTTTTCAAATGCCTTGGCTTTTCACTCTCCATATTCCCTCGTTTTTGCTTTCTTTGCAAGCCAACTTTCCCTCTAGTCATTTCTTGCAATTTTCTTTGGTTTGAAGGAGTTTCATCAACAAAATCTCTTACAGAATTCTGATTGGTTTTACATTAGTGTAGAGGTATGTTCTTGTCCCATTGCTTTATTTTTTTTTTGAAAAATGGCATTGAAATGATGAAGGCTTGAAAATAGTTTTGTGAGAGTGATAATAATATTTTATGGGTAAAATATTGTTGGATATCATATGGACATGCATTTTAATGATTCTAGAACCCTATGCTTCATTTGTGAATGATTTGATTGGGTTTGTGATTCATTTGAAAATTTTTGAAATTGAATGTGCATGAATTGTGGGTAAGAGCTAGAAGAGATGAATTTGTGGCCCAAATGTTGAAGTGTAAATTGCATAGTCCCTATTGTGATATTGATAACTCTTAAACAATCTTAAGATGGGATAATGCTTTGAACATGTGAATGCCTTGAAATATTATGCATGCTTGTGGTGTTTCTTGTTCTTATGGGCTATAGGTGAAGCCTGAGTAACTCTATCTATTTTGAGCAAAGTGACATCGCCCAATAATAAGATAAGTCGTTGCTTGATTGAGTATATGGCCAAAGTGATGATGTGAAGGTAGCAAGTGATCTTTTAGCATGTGTTGTTGTTTGATAGTGGGTTATGATGTGATTTTTCCCTCTTCCACGTGACATTTGATCAAATTTTTAATTGGAGGGGGTAGGCCTCTCTAGTAAGTGTTGGTGATGGTCATTTTGACCACCGAAGTCAACTTGCCAATGCGCCTTAGTGTCACACACATCGCTTTTTATGACTATTGTTTTGAGCTTAAATTCTGCAACTTTCGGTGATGGTATTCTACATCGCCAAAGTAATTTGGTGGACCACTGAGTTTGCACCTCTATCGCTTAAAGTAGCAATGTTGAATGTCTAGAAATTATGCAAGAAAGGCGACAGTCTGTTTAATCGCCCAATCAATTTGGCAAATCACCGAACATGTTTGGTTGGTAAATTGACCTAACCACCCCACATGTTTTTTCCTTATGCCTAATTTTGCCCTCTCTTCCTATGATTGATTCTCACATAATGTTTTGAGTCTAATTTGAAGAAATAGGTAAAGCAAAGGAACTTGTTACTCGACGTGGATCTCAGGCAGCTAGGGGGGTCACTATAGCCCCTGACTGGTTAAATAAAGAGCTAAAATACCTTATCGGAAAGTACGAGGCAAAGGCAAAAAGAAAGTGATTGAGCATAGGAGGTCAGACAGTAATCATAAGGGATCATTGAGTGTTACATGGACCATGTCAGAAGATGAGCAAGAGGGGTCCAAAACCCCACATCATTAGCTTACTTCAGAAGATACCTTAAACAATAATGAAGTGAGTCCAGGTCGAAAGCAATACATGATGCTATCTTCCAGACATTCCAGAGGATCCAAGAAACCATAGCCCCAAGGCAATTAAATAGATTTAAAGCACAAGAGTTGAGAACAATCTTAGAGGAGAAGCGACTGTCAACTATGGGGTCGTGGATTGGTACCCCAAGGTGTGGGACACTATCAAGTTCCACAATTTCCAAATATTCACTACAACTTAGGATCCGTATATTCCAAGCATGGTCAGAGAGTTCTATGAGGCCTATGGTAAGGCCATTCCAAAAAGCAAAAGTACGGTGAAAATCATTCTAAAAACTCTGGATGTTGTGGAGGTTCAAGATTCGCAAGTCTTGTGTAGCGATATAGAGATAAATGATATTATGGGATGCACATACAAACACAAAAATGACATGTATGAAATAATAAAGGTCAATACATTTGAGGACATCAAGGAATGGTTAGTGTCACGACTCGAGAGTAGGGCCTAGATGTGTCATGGCAAATGAGAACCCAAAATTCCTTAAACAAGCCATTTTAGCATCAATTTACACATCATTGGTTCAGAAGAACATAATTTAACAAGAAACACATAATTCTAAGGATTACGAGGCTTTGGACACAAGCTATGGGGATGTCATCAGGGAAGGGATTTGCATGAATCACGCAACACATAACAAGTATTTTCTAAGGGGCGGGTAAGTATGACTCAAGCTATGGGGGCAGGAAGGGACTTGGGACTTCCCACATACGCTTGGTCTCTCTTAGATGACAAGGGTACGTATATATATTGAAGGAGTATATAAGCTAGGAAGAATATTATACTCATATGCCATGAAATCCATGATGCATGAATGCAAAACCTACATATTCATAGCAGGGAGGTGACCTCAACCAACAAAAAGAGAGACCAAGCGAGCTATTACATGGAATTGGACAACTTTCTAGGTAGATCCCAAGTCAATCCTAAAAAGGGGAATACAAGTCAATCCATGAAAGGGAGAATCCCATGTTGGCACAAGGTTTGACGGAAGAGAGAATGGACCCTTGGAGATAGTCCCCATCGACTCCAATCCCTCGATACTAAATCATAACCCACGGGAATACATATACATATACAAGCTTTCAAAATAGAAGTTCAATACTTTGAATCAATGTAATGCAAGGTTGGGCTAAAAGCCAAATCGTAACTCAAGTATCAAGTTCAAGGATCAATGCATAGGAGTAGCTCATTCTAAACAAATACAAGATGGTGTAAACACCCAAGATGCTCAAAGAGCCAAGTCAAGACAAGTTGTGATCACAATCTAGTCATATCCCATGTGTTACCAAAATCAAGTCAAGCCAAATGAGTCTAAGCCCATACCAAGAGTTTCATCAAAATTGAGTTTCCATGTATTCATATGTTATGAATGATGATATGAATGCATGGTAAATAGAGATTAAATCTTAAATCAATAATACAATATGTAATTCAAGTGAAATCCATGAGAAATTCCAATTTAAATCACAATTTAGATTAACATGCTTAAAACAAGCTTCAAGGGACAATACATATTCAAATCTTCATAATTTCAATGCAAACCATGATAATTAAATTTAAATCATCTTTAAATCATATAATAAGTACAACTCATACTTCAATTTAATCAAAATAACAATAGATTTAAAAACCCATTTGCAAAGTAAGCTTAATTTAGAAAAAATTAAAGAAGAAGAGTTTTAGGTCTTCATGGTTCAAATGAGAACCATGAATCAATCCCACATACCTTGATTAGCCAAGAAAGGTAAGAAGAGTTGATGAAGAATATAGCCTTCTCTTGATTCCCAAGCTTAATGTAATGACCCAAAAATTCTCAAACTTTGTAGTGGTTGATCAAGTTCTATTTTGAACCTGTTTTGGTTGGCTGGTGACCATCATGGGTCGTACTTATGTGTCCATGTTCAAAGGTATCGCGTTGGTTGGGTTTTGGATGAGGTTGTATAGCAGAGAAGACTTTGAATAGCCATATCTCTTGGTACGGGATGAACTGTGTGGGCTACGACCTATCAAAATGAAGTTCTTCGAGTTATCTTCGCAAAGCAATTAGTCTCACTCGATTCAGAGTTTAGATGTAGTGGTTATGGACATTATGGTTAAACTATCTGTGCACGGAAGCATTCTGGAAAAGGGGAGAACAAAGTTGGCTAAGGAAAGGCCTCACGGAAGGACCACAGACCGTGTGGGGGTTCACGGCCAATGAGCCTATTTATAGATAGATCCAGAGGGTGGTCTAAATGTTGGACCAAAGCCCCGAGCCAAGTGAGGCTCCACAGAACACTTCACGGTCCGTGTGATGCCTCAAGCTCGTGAGGGCATCCGTGAAATGGTCCAGAGAGTTCCTAAGATTTCAAGCCAAGGCATGAGCCAAGTATGGCTTCACGTTTGAGTTCACAGTCCGTGAGGCTCTACACGGACCATGACATTGTCCGTGTCAGCGACTGTGTTCAATTTTTCTTCTCGTTTCATTAATGGATTAACTGTAATTTTAATTAGTCCTAGGGTCATTTGAGTCTTCTTAAGCCATCCTAAAACCCCTGAATTGAACCGTACTCACTCCAAATTCATTCAATCTCTTCAAATTTTTCTCTATATTTTCTCTCCACCTCCATTGAAGACAAGCTTGGGAATTTGGAGAATTTCAATTCTTCTTCAGAATCTTCTCATTTCTCTTGGTTAATTCAAGGTATGTAGGATTAATTTATGGTTTCTCTTTCAACCATGAAGACCCAAAAATATTTTTTTTATTTGATAAATTGTGATTTCTCTTGAAAATGGGTCATTAAAATTATGAATGATTTAGTTAAATTGAAGAGTGGGCTATGTTAAATTATTAATTTCAAAGTGAATTGAGCCCCTAATTGATGAATTCCATTGATTTCATGATGATTCAAAGATGCATGTCCCCTTGGTTTTTCATTTCAAGTATGGGTATTAAGAATTTTGCTTTAAGTTGATGATTTCACTATGCTTTGGGTATGAACTTATTGTGTTTATTATGTAAATATTGATATCCAATACCCATGCTACTCTTGATCATCCATGCATTGCATTCATGAGCATGAAAGACTTGATTTGAGGAAACGCTTGATAAGGGCTTGATCCTCATGTTATGATATGACTTGATTTTGATAAAGACATAGGAATTGACTAAATGTGACCACATAAAGTCTATGTTATGGCTCTTTGAGCAATTATGGGTGTTTACACCAATTTGACATGATATGATATGATATGTAGAATGAGTTACTCCTATTGCATTTGTTTTGGAAACTATTGTTGGCTTTTAGCCCAATTATGCATTGTTTTGAACGAAGTGCCAAATCTCCATTTTGAAGGCTTGTGTATGTATATGTATTCCCGTGGGATGAGACTTAGCACTGAGGGATTAGATTTGGGGTGGACTATCTCCAAGGTTCTATACTCCTTTTCGTCAAACCATGTGCCAACATGGGTCATCTCCCTTGATGGGATTGACTTGTTATGTATCCCCTTTCTTAAGGGTTGACTAAGGATATACCTGGCAAGTAGTCCAATTCTAAGTAGTAGCTCGCTTGGTCTCTCATGTTGTCAGTTGAGTTCACATCCCCGCTATGATATGTAGGTTTGCATTCATGCATCACGACATGACATGACATATTGTTATGATATCTACTCCTTTGGCTATGTGCATTCCTTCTGTACTAATTTGTTCCCTTGTCATCTAGCCTTGTTATAGGATCATGTTCACGTGCATGGCATACCCGCATACTTAGTACATTATATGTGCTAACCCATACTCTTTGTCTACATTATCTAACCATGTAGGGATCGGAGGAGACTACCATCCATCGTTGGACGTCTAGTTGGAGAACTTGAAGTTGTGGCTTATGGTGAGCCCTATACTCCAAGGGCAACGCCCACTTTCATCTATCTTATGTCTTTATTCTAGGTTTCGTTATCTTATGACTTGAGGGCTATCCTGGGTTGTGTCGAGGCCATCGTCTTACTCTTGTAGAGGCATTGTTGGACATGTATTGAATTCTATTGTACGTCATATTATGTGCTTGCTGAGACGTTATGACTTTCATTCTTTGCCATTGTTACTTATATTGATTATGCTTCCGCTTATGCCATTATGAGTAATTGGGCTGGAATGTGCTGATATTGAAAGTCCCTAACCCTTCTTTCCCCTATAGCTTGAGTCATACTCACCTGTCCGTTAGAACGTAATTTCTATGTGCTATGTGATTCATGCTTATCCCATTCTCAAAAATATCCCCATATCTTGAGTCCAAAGTCCCGAAATCCCTTAGACTTAGGTGATGTTGGTTATGTTATGCACTTCCGAACCGGTGAAATGTGTGATGATGCTAAAATGGCTTGATCGAGGACTCTCAGGTTCTCTTTTGCCATGTCACATCTAGGCCCTACTCTCAGGTCATGAGAAAGATGGTATCAGAGCCCTAGGTTTGTAAATGATCCTCGGAGTCCAACATTCTACGTCAATTAGAGTCTTGTTCATGGGTGTGATGCGCGCCATACCTATGAGTGAGAGGCTATGACGATGCTTTAGGAATTTTCTCATGTCATAGTCCCTTATGTCGTGTTGTGTACTGTTTATAAGATTTACTAAATGTTGCTATTCTTATAGCTCTTATAGAAGATGCCTCCCAGAAGAGCTCCCCTCCCCAGATGGGCTCCTGTCTATGAGGAATAAGCCCCTCGTGAGCCTGTGGAGGAATAAGTGACTCATGCTAAATTTTGGAATGTGATGGCCATGTTGGCCTAAGTAGTGGCTAATCAAACCCAGCCAATAAATCCCACAAATAGTAGCAATCCCGCTTCTAGGGTGAGGGACTTCACCTGGATGAACCCTCCAAAATTCTTTGGTTCAAAGGTTGATGAGGATGCCCAAGAGTTCATTGATGAGCTTGCGAAGGTGCTAACTATTATGGCCGTCAATTCTGAGGAAAAAGTTGAGTTGGCAGCGTATCAGTAGAAGAATGTAGCTCAAGTGTGGTACAATCAGTGGTTGGTGGAAACAATTGAATATGTTAAGGTTGGTTGGGAGGAGTTTAACATGGATTTTCTGGACCGCTTCTTTCCCCTCGAACTTTGGGAAGCCAAGATGACTAAATTTATCAATCTCCGACAAGGCAGCATATCTGTGAGGGATTATTCCCTCAAGTTCACCAAGCTCTCAAAGTATGCTCCCACGTTATTAGTTGATCCCCATGCAAGGATGCACAAATTCATTTCTGGTGTCTCTAACTTAGTTGTGAAAGAGTGTTGTATCGCCATGCTAATTCGGGACATGGATATCTCTAGGCTTATGACTTATGTTGAACAGATTGAGGGTGAGAAGCTCAAGGAGATGAGGGTGAATGACTCCAAAAGAGCCCAGTTTGATGGTGGATTCTCTAACTCTAAGGGTGGTGGAGGATTTGGTTGATTCCAACAAGGCCAAGGTTCGAACATGAAGCTTGCTAATCCAAGAGTGCCTCCTTCTAAGGCACAAGTTAGGGGTGGTCCTTGATCTCTCCATTTTGGCTAGGGTAGGGGAAACCATTTGGGTGAGTGTAGGAAGGATTTGGGTGCTTGCTTTAGGTGTGAAAGTATGAATCACAAGATTTCCGACTGTCCAAAGAACACAAAGTAGGATCTAGTGTCTCCAGGTGGTCAGGGGAAGCTGAAGGCCCAGGTTGATGGTGTTCCTAGGAATAATAGGTTTTATGCTCTGCATGCTCGATAGGAGGTAGATGAGTCGCTGGACATCGTGACTAGTATGTTAAAAGTATTTGATTTTGATGCTTATGCTTTACTTGACCAAGGTGTAAATTTATCTTTTGTGACTCCTCTGTTGCCTGTTAAATTTGGTTTGAGTCCTGAAACTCTGACGTAACCCTATTCGGTGTATACTCCCATGGGTGAGTCTATCATTGCTCGGAAAGTGTATCGGGGTTGTCCTGTTTCTATTTTGCATAAAGTTTTCCCTGGTTATCTTGTAGAGCTTGAGATGTATGACTTCGATGTTATTCTTGGGATGGATTGGTTGCATGCCTCATATGCTTCAATTGATTATAGAACTAGGCAAGTCAAATTTCAAGCTCCTAATGAGCCTGTATTGGAATGGAAGGGTAGAGATTCTACGGTTAAAGGTCGGTTTATTTCCTACCTCAAAGCCCGGAGAATGATTTGTAAGGGATGCATCTATCATATTGTAACGGTTAGAGACGTGGAGGGTGAGTCACCTACGCTTGAATTGGTTTCGGTGGTTAATGAATTTCCCGATGTGTTTCCTGAAGACTTGCACGGCATTCCTCCTGATAGAGAAGTGGATTTTGGCATAGATCTCCTTTTGGATACTCAACCTATTTCTATTCCTCCTCACCGTATGGCTTCGACTGAACTAAAGGAGCTGAAGGGTCAGTGGAAAGACCTATTGGAGAAGGGTTACATTAGACCAAGTATTTTACCTTGGGGTGCACCCGTATTGTTTGTAAGGAAGAAGGATGGTTCACTCCGAATGTGCATTTATTATCGACAGTTGAACAAGATGACCGTCAAGAATATGTTCCCGTTGCCCAGAATTGATGACTTGTTTGATCAACTCCAAGGGGCTACTCATTTTTCTAAAATAGATCTTCATTCGAGTTACCATCAGTTGAAGGTAAGGGAATGTAATATTCCAAAGATGACTTTTTGGACTCGTTATGAGCATTTTGAATTTGTGATGATGTTATTTGGTATGACCAATGCTCCGACAGTGTTTATGGATCTCATGAATCGGGTATTCAAGCCATTCCTCGATAGTTTTATGGTGTGTTCATTGATGATATCCTAATTTACTCTCGGAGTGAGTGAGAGCATATGGATCACTTAAGGTTGGTACTTCAAACTTGAGGGAGAAGCAGTTGTTTGCCAAGTTTAGAAAGTGTGAGTTTTGGTTTGGAGAGGTTGCATTTCTTGGTCACGTGGTGTCCGGTAATGGTATTAAGGTTAATTCTAAAAAGACTGAAGCGGTGAAGGCTTGGCCTAGACCGTTGACCCCTTTAGACATTCAAGATTCCTTGGGTTGGCCAGTTACTATCATAGATTTGTCGAAGGGCTTTCTTTCATTGCATCCCCATTGACTAAGTTGACCCCGAAGAAGGATAAGTTTGTGTGGTCAAGTGAGTGTGAGAATAGCTTTCAGACCTTGAAGGATCGGCTCACATCGGCTCCTATTTTGACCTTGCCCAATGGGTTAGATGGATTTGTGGTGTATTGTGATGCTTCGTGGATTGGGTTGGGATGTGTACTTATGCAACATGGTAAGGTGATAGCTTATGCATCTCAGCAATTGAAGATGTATGAGCAAAATTACCCGACCCATGATCTCGAGTTGGCGGCGGTGGTATTTGCCCTAAAGATTTGGAGACATTATCTATATGGGGTTCATGTGGATGTGTTCACCGATCAAAAGAGTTTGCAATATGTTTTCACCCAAAGGGATCTCAACTTGAGACAAAGGAGATGGTTATAACTTCTTAAGGATTATGACATGAGTGTCCTTTATAATCCCATCAAGGTGAATGTCGTGGCGGATGCCCTTAGTAGGCTATCTATGTGGAGTGTGTCACATGTGGATGAAAGGAAAAAGGAGATAGTAAGGGACGTGCACCGTTTGGCTAGATTAGGTGTTAGGTTGATCGACTCGGAAGATTGTGAGGTTTTTGTTCAAAGCAGATCCGAGTCTTCGGTGGTGGTTGATGTTAAGGCAAAGCAAGATCTAGACCCTTCCATGGTTGAGTTAAATAAGTTGGTTGTCGAGGGGAAAATTGAGATTTTCTCCCAAGAGGGAGATGGTGTACTACGGTATCAAGACTAATTATGCATTCCGAATGTCGACGGCCTAAGGGAGGTTATAATGAGTGAAGCTCATAATTCCCAATATTCTATCCATCTAGGGTCTACTAAGATACATTGGTACCTAAGGAAAGTGTATTGGTGGCATGGCATAAAGAAAGACATAGCCAAGTTCGGGTCAGAATGTCTGAATTGCCAACAAGTGAAGGTGGAACACCAAAGGCCCGGCAGGTTGGCCCAAGATATTGAAATACATATTTGGAAGTGGGAAGATGTGAATATGGACTTCGTAGTTGGGCTACCCTGTACTCATAAATAGTTTGACTCAATATGGTTTGTTGTTGACCGAATGACTAACTTGGCTCACTTCTTACCGGCCAAGACTACTTATAGTGCCGAAGAGTATACAAAGATGTATATCCGAGAGTTGGTAAGGTTATATGGTATACCGAGGTCAATCATATCAGAATGTGGTACTCAATTTACTTCTCACTTTTGGAGATCATTTCAAAGAGGACTTGGAACTAAGATCAAATTAAGCATCGTTTCCATCCCCAAACTGATGGAAAAGCCGAGAGGACAATTCAAACCTTGGAAGACATGTTAAGGGCTTATGTGTTGGAGTTCAGGGGAAATTGGGATGATCAACTACCACTTAGTGAATTTTCTTACAACAACAGTTTCTGTGCCAGCATCGGTATGGCTCCGTTCGAAGCTTTATATGGTAGAAGGTGTAGATCCCCGATGGGGTGGTTTGAAATAGGTGAGGCGGCGTAGTTGGGCCTGAAATTGGTTATTGAGGCCATAGAAAAGGTGAATTTGATTAGGGAGAGGTTGAGGATGGCTCAAAGTCGCCAAAAGTCCTATTCGGATGTTAGAAAAAGATACCTCAAATTTCATGTAGGTGATTGGGTTTATGTGAAGGTATCTCCTATGAAAGGCATCATGCATTTTAGCAAAAAGGGCAAGTTGAGCCCTCGGTACGTTGGACATATGAGATGGTTGAATGAATTGGCAATGTGGCTTATAGGTTAGACTTGCCTTCGGAGATGAGTTTTATTCATCCGGTGTTCCATGTTTCGATGTTGAGGAAATTAATTGGTCACCCTACGGCAATTACACCTTTGGAGGGTGTGACGGTTGATGAGAATTTGACTTATGAAGAGGTGTCGGTTGAGATCTTGGATAGGCAAGTCAAGTGACTTCACAACAAAGAGGTAGCTTCAATCAAGGTACTTTGGAGAAACCAACAAGTGGAGAGCGCTACGTTGGAAGCAGAGTCGGACATGATGAAGCGATACCCTAATCTTTTCCAATCCACTCAATCCTGAGGTACTAGGTTCTATCATTTCTAATGGTCCTAATTCTGTAATTCTTGAGTTTCATGACATTGCATGCATGTATGAGCACAAAAATGAATTGAATGATGCCTTGACATGAGTTTTAATGGTTTTTGAAAATGATGCATGGTACATTATGAGTTTTGTTGATAATGTTTCTTTCTTGAATGAATCTTTCAAGCCGTGGTCTAGCTCATTCGAGGACGAATGTTCCCAAGGGGGAGATAATGTAACGATCCTAAAATTTTTGAACTCTATAGTGGTTGATAAAAGCTTATTTTGAACCTGTTTTGGTTGGCTAGTGACTATCATGGGTCGAACTTATATGTCCATGTTCAAAGGAATCACATTGGTTGGGTTTTGCATGAGGTTGTGTGGTAGGGATGACTTTGAATGGCCATGTCTCTTGGTATGGGAGGATGTGTGTGGGCTACGACCTATCAAAATGAAGCTCTTTAAGTTATCCTCACAATGTTATTTGTCTCACTCTATTCGGAGTTTGAATGTGGATGTTATGGTTGTTACGGTGAGACTGCTTTTGGACGGAAGCGTTCTGGAGAAAGGAAGGACAAATTTGGCTAAGGTAAGGCCTAACGGAAGGACCACACACCGTGTGAGGGTTCATGGCCCGTGAGCCCATCCGTAGAGAGATCCAGAGGGTGGTCTAAATATTGGACCAAGTCCCTGAGCCATGTGAGTCTCCACGGACCATTTCATGGTCCATGTGATGCCTCACATCTCGTGAGGGCATCCCTGATTCATGGTTTCTCTTTCAACCATGAAGACCCAAAAACCTTTTTCTTTGATTTGATAAATTGTGATTTCTCTTGAAAATGGGTCATTACAATTATGAATGATTTAGATAAATTGAACAGTGGGCTATGTTAAATTATTAATTTCAAAGTGAATTGAGCCCCTAATTGATTAATTCCATTGATTTCATGATGATTCAAAAATGCATATCCCCTTGGTTCTTCATTTCAAGTATGGATATTAAGAATTTTGCTTTAAGTTGATGATTTCACTATGCTTTGGGTATGAACTTATTGTATTGATGATTTAAACGTTGATATCCAATACCCATGCTACTCTTGATCATCCATGCATTGCATTCATGAGCATGAAACACTTGATTTGATGAAACTCAAGATAAGGACTTGACCCTCATGTTATGTTATAACTTGATTTTGATAAAGACATGGGAATTGACTAAATGTGATCACATCAACTCTATGTTATGGATCTTTGAGCAATTATGGGTGTTTACACCAATTTGACATGATTTGATATGATATGTAGAATGAGCTACTCCTATTGCATTGGTTTTTGAAATTCTTGTTGGCTTTTAGCCCAATTATGCATTATTTTGAACGAAATGTTAACTCTCAATTTTGAAGGCTTGTATATGTATATGTATTCCCGTGGGATGAGACTTAGCACCGAGAGATTAGAGTCGGGGTGGACTATCTCCAAGGGTCCAAACTTCTTTCCGTCAAACCATGTGCCAACATGGGTTATGTCCCTTGGTGGGATTGACTTGTTATGTATCCCCTTTCTTAAGGTTGACTAAGGATCTACCTAGCAAGTAGTCCAATTCCAAGTAGTAGCTGGCTTGGTCTCTCATGTTTTCGGTTGAGGTCACATCGCCGCTATGATATCTAGGTTTGCATTCATGCATCTGACATGACATGGCATATTGTTATGATATCTACTCCGTTGGATATGTGCATTCCTTCTATACTAACGTGTGCCTTTTTCATCTAGCCTTGTTGTAGGATCATGTTCACGTGCATGGCACACCCCATACTTAGTGCATTATATGTGCTAACCCATACTCATTGTCTACATGATCTAACCATGTAGGGACCGGAGGCGACTACCATCCATCGTTGGATATCTAGTTGGAGAACTTGAAGTTGTTGCTTGTGTTGGGCCCTATACTCCAAGGGAAACACCCACTTTCATCTACCTTATGTCTTTATTCTAGGTTTCTTTATCTTATGACTTGATGGTGAGCCTGGCTTGTGTCGAGGCCCCAGTCTTACTCTTGTAGAGGCATTGTTGGACATGTATCAAATTCTATTATACGCCTTATTATGTTCTTCTTAAGACGTTATAGCTTTCATGCTTTGCCATTGTTACTTATGTTGATTATGCTTCCGCTTATGCTATTATGATTTGTTGGATGGGAATGTGCTTATGTCGAAAGTTCCTAACCCTTCTTGCCCCCATAGCTTGAGTCATACTTATCCACCCCTTAGAACGTAATTGCTATGTTCTATGTGATTCATGCTTATCCCATTCCCCGCAACATCCCCATAGCTTGAGTCCAAAGCCCCGGAATCCCTTAGACTTATGAGGTGTTGCTTATGTTACGATCTTCCGAACCGATGATGTGTGCGATGATGATAAGATGGATTGATCAAGAACTCTCGGGTTCTCTTTCACCATGTCGCATCTAGGCCCTACTCTCGGGTCGTGACACTTAGTCTTCAATAGAGCTTTTAGAGAAGTTTTTTAGAGTAAACTCGAATACAATTTCTAAGTGTTGAATGAATTGAATGAAGGTGAATGAATAAAATATGATTTGGGGGCTTAGGATAGGTTTAAAGGTCATAAATGACCTTGGGAATGGGTTAAATTATCAAAAATACCTTAATAAAATGCGACCTGGAAGTTTAACCCGTAGCTCTCACGGATGGTCTCACGGGTCGTGAGGGTCACTGACCTAGCGCTGGAAGTCCTTACGAAAACGAGCATAACGTTTTACTCCAAACTTGGAATTTAGTGAAACCCATTTTGTTAGAAAGATAAATTAAAGAGCTTGAATTTGTTATGTAATAGGCCACTCAATTCATCTTATGATAAGTATAAGACTAGTTAAAGTTGACCCTTCCATCGGTCTAAATGAGATTCCATACTTAGAAAACTTTTCACTTCAATGCCCAAACGGACCACTTCACGAACCATTTGATGTCACACGGCTCGTGAAGGGTTAGTGTGTGAAGTGTCTTGGCCAAAATACGGTTTTCAAGGATAAGTCTCTACTCACGAGCCACCACACGGCCAGTAAAGTGTCACATGAGCTGTGTGGGGTTCATATGATGGACGTCTTGGTCTAAAACTCCAATTTAAGGCCAAATACTCCACACATACAAGGCCAAGGGCCACCTCAAGGCTTTTCCACTCTTAAAACCAAGGTTTTGGAAGAAATCATTACCCAAGTGCATCCTCATGGACCGTGAGAGGTCACACGGTCTATGAAGGCTACCATCAGAGTGCCTTAGCCAATTTCCAGAAGAGATCCCTGTGCAGGCAGTCCCACCAAAAATGCCATAACTTCTTCATCTGAACTTCGAATCAAGTGAAACAAAGTGTGTTGGAAATATAACTCAAATATCTTCCCTTGGATAGGTCATGTCCCTCACAGTTATACTTGTGCTAAGAGTTGTGACTATTTAAAGTCAATACTTCTACAAGACGTCAAGAAAAACTTAACCAATGTGATTTCTTTTAATATAGCCATTCAAGAGAGATTCATGAAGATCATTAAACACCCAAAGTAAGTTCAAATCAGATCTAAATCAACATTACAAGGTTCTTAAAATTTTAGGTTGTTACATCATCTCCCCCTTGGGAACATTCGTCCTCGAATGGGCTAGAGCAAGGCTTGAAAGGCTAGAGTTAAACAAGAAACATCTTAACAAGTAAACAAAATGTATAGACGGTTTCTTGAAAATTTCAAGTCATTAAAACCCATGTCAAATCATTATCAAGTCTTTCAAAACATCTTTAAATCATTTAAATGTGCATGTATGCATTTCATGTCATGAGACTCAAGAATTGAATGATTTAGGACCATTTGGAATAAGAAGAACCTAGTACCTTAGGCTTGAGTAGATGGAAAAAGATGGGGATATCACTTCTTCATCACTAACTTTGCTTCTCATGTAACGCCCTCGACATGTTGTTTTCTTCAAAGAACCTTTACCGAAGCCACATTGCCAACCCGCTCAACAATCTTATATGGCCCGTCATACCGAGGACACAACTTACCTTTTTAACCAAAATGCATAATACCCTTCATAGGTGAAATGTTCACATAAACCCAATCACCCATATAAAATTTAAGGTATCTCTTCCTAACATTCGAATAAGACTTTTGGAGACTTTGAGCCATTATCAACCTTTCTCTAATCAACTTCACCTTTTCCATAGCTTCAACCATCAAATCCGGGCCTATAAAGGCCATTTCTCCTAACTCAAACTATCCAATCGGGGGCATACACTTTATTCCATACAAAGCCTCACACGGTGCCATTCCGATACTAGCATAGAAACTATTGTTATAAGAAAACTCAATGAGTGGTAGGTGATTATCTCAATTTCTCTTGAATTCCAAGACAGAAGCCCTCACTCATGATCACCTCTCTAAGTCCATCGGCATCGAGAATGCACAACTGATCAAGATACAAAAGTACACCATCTCCCCCTTAGGAGAAAACCCCAATATTACTCTCAGCAATCAACATTTTTAATGAAACCAAAGACGGGTCTAAATCTTGCATTGCCTTGACATTCACAACCACAGAAAATTTGACTCTCCTTTGAACACGCATACCACCATAAGTGGAGTCCGCCAGCCTAACAACCAACCTAGCCAAACGGTGAACCTATCTCACTAGATCCCCCTTGAAGTTGATCCAAAAATTCATCGATTCCAGGCAACATGTACTTATTCGGGACGGTTACCTTGTTCAATTACCGATAGTCAATACATATCCATAGTGACTTGTCCTTCTTCCTTACAACCAACACAGAAGCACCCCAAGGTGAAATGCTTGGCCAAATGAAGCCTTTTTCCAACAAGTCTTTCAACTGATACTTCAACTCTTTCGATTCAATCACTTCCATATGATAAGGAGGAATGGAAATAGGTCGAGTATCCGGTCATCATCAGAGTTAGAAGACTTCAAGACACATTTCATAGCATGACATAAAGGGTAATGAAGTGAAACAATTCCTAAAATGTCACCAAAGCCTCTCACTCATAGGTATGGTGCACAACACACCCATGATTAAGACTCTACTTGACGAGGCATGTTGGACTCCGAGGATCATTTATAAACCTAGTGCTTTGATACCATCTTTGTAACGACCCGAGAGATAGGTCCTATATGTGACATGGTAAATATGAATCCAAAAGTCCTCAAACGATCCATCTTAGCATCAATTTACACATCATTGGTTTGGAAGCATATAATTTAACAAGAAACACATAATTCTAAGGGATTACGGGGCTTTGGACTCAAGCTATAGGAATGTCATCGGAGAAGGGATTTGCATGATTCACGCAGCACATAACAAGAACATACTAAGGGGCGGGTAAGTATGACTCAAGCTATGGGGGTAGGAAGGGACTTGGGACTTCCCACATAAGTACATTCTCATCAAGTCATACCATAGTAACATAAGCATAGTCATAGGCAAAGCGTAAATAACCATAGCATCTCAATAAAAACATAGTATGGCGTATAATAGAATTTGATATGTCCAACAATGCCTCTACATAGAATAAGACAGAGGCCACAACATATCCCGGGCTCACCCTCAAGTCATAAGATAGAAAAAAGTAAACAACACATAAGATAGAGGAAGGTGGGTTTTACCCTTTGAATAAAGGGATCACCACTAGCAACAAACCAAGGTCTCAAAGCTGAATGTCCAAAGGTGGGTAGGAGTCGTATCTGGCCCCTACATGGTTAGAATATGTAGAAAAAGAGTATGGGTTAGGACATATGATGCACTAAGTATACGAGCATGCAATGCACATGAACATGGACCTACTAAACAAGCTAGATGACAAGGGCGCACATATATATTGAAGGAGTATATAAGCTAGGAAAAATATTATACTGATATGCCATGAAATCCATGATGCATGAATGCAAAACCTACATATTCATAGCGGGGATATGACTTCAACCGATAATAAGAGAGACCAAGCGAGCTACTACTTGGAATTGGACTACTTGCTAGGTAGATCCTAAGTCAATCCTAAAAAGGGGAATACAAGTCAATCCCTGAAAGGGAGAATCCCATGTTGTCACATGGTTTGACAGAAAGGAGTATGGATCCTTGGTGATAGTCTACCCCGACTTCAATCCCTCGGTACTAAATCACAACCCACGAGAATACATATACACATACAAGCTTTTAAAATGGAAGTTCAATACTTTGAATCAATGTAATGCAAGGTTAGAATAAAAAGCCAAATCATAATTCAAGTATCAAGTTCAAGGATCAGTGCATAGAAGTAGCTCATTCTAAACAAGTACAAGATGGTGTAAACACCCAAGATGCTCAAAGATCCAAGTCAAGACAAGTTGTGATCACAATCTAGTCATATCCCATGTCTTACCAAAATCAAGTCAAGTCAAGTGGGTCTAAGCCCATACCAAGAGTTTCATCAAACTCGAGTTTCCATGTATGCATATGTCATGAATGATGAGATGAATGCATGGGCAATAGAAAGTTAATCTTAAATCAACAATACAATATGAAATTCAAGTGAAATCCATGAGAAATTCTAATTTAAATCACAATTTAGATTACCCATGCTTAAAACAAGCTTCCAAGGGATAATGCATATTCAAATCTTCATAATTTCAATGCAAACCATGATTATTGAATTTAAATCATCTTAAAATCATATAATAAGTACAGTCCATACTTCAATTTAATCAAAACAACAATAGATTTAAATACCCATTTGAAAAGTAAGCTTAATTTAATAAAAATTGAAAAAGAAGAGTTTTGGGTCTTCATGGTTGAAAGGAGAACCATGAATCAATCCCACATACCTTGATTATCCAAGAAAGGTAAGAAGAATTGAAGAAGAATAGAGCCTTCCCTTGATTCCCAAGCTTAGTCATCAATAGAGCTTTGATAAAAAATATTTAGAGTAAACTTGAATACAATTTCTAAGTGTTGAATGAATTGAATGAAGGTGAAGGAATAAAAATTTGATTTGGGGGATTAGGATAGGTTTAAAGGTCATAAAAGACCTTGGGAATGGATTAAATTATCAAAAATACCTTCATAAAATGCGACCTGGAAGTTTAACCCGTAGCCCTCATAGATGGTCTCACGGGTCGTAAGCCTCTTCACGGGCCGTGAGGCTCACTGACCCAGCCCAGGTAGTCCTTACGCAATATTTGTATAACATTTTACTCTGAACTAAGAATTGAGTGAAACCAGTTTTGTTGGAAAGCTAATTCAAAGTGCTTCAATTTTTTATGTAATGAGCCACCCAGTTCGTCTTATGGTAAGAGATCTGACCAGTTAAAGTTGACCCTTCCAACGATCAAAATGAGATTCCATACTTAGAAAAAGTTTTACTTCAATGCCCAAACGGACCACTTCACGAACCATTTGATGTCACACGGCTCGGGAAGGGTTAGTGTGTGAAGCGTCTTGGCCAAAATATCGTTTTAAAGGTTAAGTCTCCACTCACGAGCCACCACACGGCCAATAAAGTATCACACGAGCCGTGTGGGGTTCATGCGATGGACGTCTTGGCCTAAAACTCCAAATTAAGGCCAAATACTCCACATATACAATGTCAAGGGCCACCTCAAGGTTTTTCCATGCTTAAAACCACGTTTTTGGAAGAAATCATCACCCAAGTGCATCCTCACGGACCGTGAGAGGTCACATGGTCCGTGAAGGGTACCATAAGAGTTCCTTAGCCAATTTCCAGAAGAGATCCCTGTGCAGGCAGTCCCACCAAAAAGGCCATAACTTCTTTATCCGAACTCTAAATCATGTGAAACCAAGTGCATTGGAAAGATAACTCAAAACTCTTCAATTGGATATGTCATGGCTCTCCCAGGTATACTTGTTCTAAGACGTATGACCATTTAAAGTCAATACTTCCATAAGACGTCAAGAAAAACTCAACCAATGCAATATCTTTGAATACGGTCATTCAAGAGAGATTCATGAAGATCATCAACCACCCAAAATAAGTTCAAATCAAATGTTAATCAACATTGCAAGGTTTTAAAATGTCACGACCCGAATAGGGGGCCTAGATGTGACATGGAGAAGGAGAACCCGAAGGCTCTCGATCAAGCCATCATAGCATCATTACATATATCATCGGTTTGGAAACACAGAAGCTAAGTACATATCACATAAGCTCTAAGGGATTTAGGACTTAGGACTCAAGCTATGGGGACAAGGTCGGGAATGGGACAAACATGCATACACATAGCAATAATCTCTAAGGGGACGGGTGAGTAGGACTCAAGCTATGGGGATAATATCGGGATCATGGGACTTGCCACATAAGCACGTAGTCATTCAC
>JBCEWC010008820.1:0-19461 GCA_038996855.1 Solanum aculeatissimum | reverse complement strand
CCCCCCCCCCCCCCCCCCCCCCCCCCCCCCCCCCCCCCCCCCCCCCCCCCCCCCCCCCCCCCCCCTCCTATTATTGGAACAAAAACATAGGCTAAATTGGAAAACAAAAGAACTTCACATTCATTTCAATCTTCTCTCTTTAGACACCTGAAATCTATACTTCTTGTGTAACATAAAGATAAACAAGATGAGGTACCAAAACATTGACAAAGAAATAGCTTAATGAGGTAAGAAAAAATTTCTGGTATAGTGCCTGGAGGGACATTTTCTATTTTATAAGTCAATGTACTGCTGCTGAAACAAAATTTCAACTTGCAGCTCCGAAAGGGCTATTTCCACCTGAACCTGAACATTATCGGGGGCCAAAGCTGAAAGTAGCTATTATTGGAGCCGGGCTTGCAGGCATGTCGACCGCTGTGGAGCTCTTGGATCAAGGACATGAGGTTCAGAAGCCTAACATCCCTTTCAAGAAGTGCTATTATCAATTCACTTGGAAACAAAACTATTAACCAAAAAACAAAAACAATGGAAAATAAAAAGTTGTCTTTTATCTTTTTGTTTTTCCCTGACCTGGAATGCATCATGTCTTCAACTTTTCTCCCAGGTGGATATATACGAATCAAGGACTTTTATTGGTGGGAAAGTGGGTTCTTTTGTTGACAGACGTGGGAACCACATTGAAATGGGACTGCACGTGTTCTTTGGTTGCTATAATAATCTATTTCGTCTGTTGAAAAAGGTGCACAGAGCTCGCCATTCATAGTTTTATTTTTACGTTCTGACTAGTTGAGTTTGCAGTAGAACTGCATTACTGCTCACTGATAGTTAACGTGCTTTTCCAATATTTTAGAGTATGGATTGTGCTGAGTACTTGTGCCAGTAGAAATCCCTAGGATTAATTTGATAGTAAGACATGTCATATTGAAGTGCCAAGGAGTCTTGATAGTTTTCTTTTTCCCTGTTCATGTTTATCAGTTAAGTAATTCTATTTCTTTTTGCTTGGTTGATGTAGGTGGGTGCTGAAAAAAATCTGCTAGTGAAGGAGCATACTCACACATTTGTAAATAAAGGGGGTGAAATAGGGGGTATGATTTTATATGTATGATACAAAATCTTTCATGTAGGGAAACTTTGAAATGCTCTCACAAATGACTCCTTGAGGAACACGTCTTCCAATGTATTACAGATAACATGGTCTGTTTTATTTATAATTTGAGGTCATATCTCAATGCAGAGCTTGATTTCCGCTTTCCAATTGGAGCACCCTTACATGGAATCAATGCATTTCTGTCTACCAATCAGCTAAAGGTAACATGCTAATGCGCTGTTCATATTTGATTTTTCAATTCATGCTATATTTTGTTCTAAGGATTATGCCGTTGGCATTTTATTTTTGTGCTGCTTCTCATACTTGTGAGTGGAATCTGTAGTATATCATTTCTTGCTTAGGAACTTTACCATACATCTAATAGCACTCTTCTTCTTCCTCTTAACTTGAGAGGAAGGATGAAGAATAAATATTCAGAAGTCTAAAATTGGTGCTGGTAGGAGGAGAGGTGCAGGATGCCATGACATTTTTGGGATTACTACTTGGCAGTAAATTTAGAGACAGACTAGGAGGTGGATGCCATGACATTTTTGTGATTGCTACTTGGCAGTAAATTTAGAGACAGATTAGGAGGTTAAGTTGCTGAAGAGGCAATACTTTGTCTTGAAATGGTAGTATTATTCACAAGCACAGCACTAAGAAAGTACTGACCTATCAAAAGGGGAAAGATTACACTATTGAACGCCACCTTTTTAATATCTCAATGTATAATATGTGCTTATATTCTATGTCATCTTGTGTTGTTAAAGATTGGGGAGTAGTGAGGTATTACTCGTTTGAACGTAAGGTCGGAAAACTTGGTAGATTGCAAGCATATAACAACATCGCTGTACCAAGAAGAAGTGGGAATATGAGATTCTCTACCTTTAAAGTGGCATTGCTAGGTTAGTTGCTGTTAAGGTTCGCACAGGAGATAACGCCTTATGGAGAGGGGTTCTCACTTTTAAATATGAGGAATTTCCAGATTTTCTGTATTCACCAGATGCTTTAATTTCGTATTGGATAGGTTTACCCAAGGAATTATGGAAAGAAAGAAGTTAATTGGATGGTTGGTTTCTTAGTTGTGGAAAGGGATACTTCTGGGCGGACAAGTGGTGGGATGGGTTAATTGTGGAAGAGATGGATATCCTCGAGTGTATACTTTAAGTGACTGATCAAGAGATGTTCCCCTACTTGAAGAGCAGTGGATAAAGATTACATGTGTTTTAGGAAAGCCATTCAAGATTGATAAGTAGAGGAGTTGGAGGAATCACTTATGAAGATTTTTGATTGTCCAGAAAGATGGAGGGGCAAGATCAGAAGACATGGAGGGCAAAAGGGGCCAAATCCCTCTCACAAGTTCTTTTAATGCAGAATTGATTGGAAGGGGGTGAAAGGAAGTAGGTCTAGAAAATATGCATATTAGGGCATTGTGGAGGTCCCTTTCTTTACTTGGTGTGCGGTTAAATATGCAATACTATGCTGAGAAATTTAAGGACTAGGAAGCTGGTATTGTTAATGTATTGTTGATACATGTCACTGTTATGTATGCTGATAATCTCTTTATTCATTGTTGCGTGGATGATGCCATAGATAGCGGAAAAGCTGAAGGGGTGGATTCTACAGAAGATTGAGCAAAGGAGGAAGACTTGGGGAACAATTCTTTTCATAATCTGGAATGAAAGATAAAGTAGAATATTTAAGAGAAGTGCGATGTCAAGTCCTTTGTGTTTTGTTTATTCCATTTGGTGTAAAAAGAGAACTCCATGTTGTATAGGTAGATGGGACCATGGATTAGATGACTGCGGTTGAGCTATCCATACGTTGCACATAATTGTTGATATTGTCCTGGCATTCTATCATGAAATACTTTTGTATTAAAAAGAAGATAAAGGTAAGGCCGGTGAACAGAGTATGATGATAAAATAGAAAAGAAAATTTGGAATTTACAGTTCAGTAACACATTTCATTAATTTCTTTATCTGGTTTTAAGAATGTAGGGAAAGAGGTTAGCGAATTTCTTTTTAGATCGATTTAAGTAATCTTATAACTCTATAGTGGGAAACGAAAATTAACAATTTTGGCGGCTTCATATGGTATGCAATGATATTTGCTTGTAAAAAAAAGTACTATTTTCCACCTTTGTTCTAAAGTCATGCAAGTATTGTTATTTCATATATGTACTTTGAGCATGTAAAACTGTAAAGACACAGTGGCCTAATCCAATCATGGGAAGAGATATTGTTGGTGGAGTAAGGTATAAGAGAGGGTCAGAACACTTTGAAGGCACAATTGACAGGCAAACCTGAGTGGAACAATTTTTTTTTCTTTTTTGAATTTTTTACCCATAAATAAACAGAGATATCACATACATGGCTTTATTTGTTAGTAATTTACTTTGAATGGAGAAGAGAGAAGAAAATCAGTTTTATCATTCCTGTGTTGCTGTTGTTGGAAACCCTGATCAATGCTCATATTATATGTGATCGTTGTTAACATGTTCCTCCTCTAAATGGCAGACTTATGATAAAGCTAGAAATGCTGTAGCTCTTGCCCTTAGTCCAGTGGTGCGAGCTTTAGTTGATCCGGATGGTGCATTACAGCAGATACGTGATCTAGATAGTGTAAGCATTATTTCTTCTTCTTTTTTTTCCCCTTCTTGTTAACAAGTCAGATAGCCTGTTTCTGTCCTCTCCCCACTACTTGCTCCTTATATTATGTAATATATGTTTCAGGTAAGCTTTTCTGAGTGGTTTATATCTAAAGGTGGGACGCGTGCTAGCATTCAGAGGATGTGGGATCCTGTTGCATATGCTCTTGGATTCATTGACTGTGACAATATCAGTGCTCGGTGTATGCTCACTATTTTTGCATTATTTGCCACTAAAACGGAGGCTTCCCTATTACGCATGCTTAAAGGTTCTCCTGACGTTTATTTGAGTGGTCCAATCAAGAAGTATATCATAGACAAGGGGGGCAGGTAAGACCAACTATAGTAACAACTTCTCACTGTGAATCAGCAGATTTAGACCTTGATTTGTCTCTTTTTGTGAACCAGCAGATTTAGGCCTTAAATTTTCTTGAGTGAACTAGTTTTGCTCGACTTATTCTGAATGTATACTCTGTTCACAGATTCCATCTGAGGTGGGGATGCAGAGAGGTACTCTACGAGACATCCTCCGATGGAAGCATGTATGTTAGCGGGCTTGCCATGTCAAAGGTAAAATCTTCCGTTCATCAATTTTATTGCTTTTGAAAAGAATATATATAAGTACTTCATGCTGCTTTACAAGTGTCTGTGTGTTGATCAACTGCTATGGTGTTTATGTACAGGCCACTCAGAAGAAAATTGTGAAAGCTGATGCCTATGTTGCTGGTTGGTAATCAACTATATGATTGGACATGTATTTTCTGTCATTTCCCTCCTTTCAACAACATGAAAACTGAAACTATTTTGGGTGATATCTAATTGCAGCATGTGATGTCCCTGGAATTAAAAGATTGATACCCCAGAAATGGAGGGAATTGGAATTATTTGACAACATTTACAAATTAGTTGGAGTGCCTGTTGTTACTGTACAACTACGATACAATGGCTGGGTTACAGAGTTGCAGGACTTGGAGCGTTCGAGGTGATACATTGTGGCTCAGAAGCAACTATTTTTCTTAATATGGAACTCTTTTATGATGAAAGAATTACTAAATCTGTGTGTTAGATAACAATTCTCTCTGTATTCAGGCAATTGAAACGCGCTACAGGTTTGGACAATCTCCTGTATACACCAGATGCAGATTTCTCTTGCTTTGCAGACCTCGCATTGGCATCTCCGGAAGATTATTACATTGAGGGACAAGGCTCACTGCTTCAGTAAGGAATTATGTTCTTATCTTTACTATCAGATAACTGCTCAACAACTCATTTGATATCCTGATTAGATTTAAGTCCTCTGGTTATCTTGTTCTTCTCTGATCTATTCTCCTCTATCTTGGTGCCTTCAGATGTGTCCTTACGCCTGGTGACCCTTATATGCCTCTACCAAATGATGAAATCATAAAAAGAGTGTCCAAGCAGGTAGGCTTCATATACGTGCCTCTTTTATTTATTTTTTTTTGGTTTTCTGGAAAAACTTGGTACCCACATGTTCTCTTATGTGGATGATATAACGTAACAAATTATGCCAGGGAAAAAAACTATTTTATGTTGCTGGACATTCTTAAGCTGGAGCATAAATCAAACTAAACCATGATTTTACTTGACAGGAAACAATATAGAGAGAGAGGGAGGGAGAATCTTTTTAAATAACTGAGAATCCACGAGAGCTAGTGGCACACAATTTGTAACTTGGTGGATAATGGGTCAACCCCTATATCCTTCTCCACTTAAATACAATGTTTTCTGTGTCAGGGTTTTAATCCATGACATGCGTGCCTAACCCACACATCACAATTTGTGCCCTTTCCACTAGTCCAAAGCCCCTTAGGGGCAAGATAGATATGATTGACTTAATATTCATTTCATCTTAGAATTTCCTTACTGAGAGAAGAGTAGAAGTACTCTCTGAAAAAGAAAAAAAGGTTATATGTGACCTTGTTGTTTGGAAATCCAGGTAAATGCAACTCAGAATAACAGTTTATGGAGTCTAACTAGTTCTTTGTTGACATGATTGTTCAGATGAACTAATCAACAACAGACACGGTCACAGACCAAAACTAGAAATGGAAGCATTTGGGGGGAATGAGTTAAGCTAATGCAGAAGCAAATGATCCCATAGTATGTAATATTAAAGAAGCAAATTCATCCTAGGCCCTTAAACTTCAAAACAAATTTAGTAATGAAAAGCAAATATCATATTTTTTCTAGTATCCATGACACTGCCTATAAATTATAGCTCGATGGCACCTATGATAGTCTACTACTAAAGGCGTAGACTAGACTCCCAGTACCCCTCAGCACCTGCTACTCCCCACAAAAAGAATATCCATGTCGCTTTGCGTCTTTAAGTAAAAACTCGATGATGATTTAATTTATCAAAATTGGATTCTTTGGATGTCATGCTTGTGCAGTTTGTTTTCTAAAGAGAAGCATCTGGATTAGAATTTCACATCCCTGAAAGTAAGAATTCTATTTCAAAGAAACATTCCTAAAAGCTTCAGAACCTATGGGTGATCTTGGGCTCTTGGCTGCCTAGACTTCCTCCATTCCCCTCCCCCAGAAGTAAACGGAGAGCTGGCAAAATAGAAGAGAATTATGACAGGAAAAAAAGAGAATTATGATAGGATAAAGATTATCAAGGTTGATGTATCAATTTGGTGCCAATATGAGGTCAATAGTCGGGGAATGGAAGCTCATATTTTAGGAGTCATTTGGTTGATCATATTAGTATAATTAATCTGAGCATAAAATACAACGTTTGGCTGGCTGCACAAGAGAAAATCAATCATCACATAGCATATATAGCATTTAGTTAGCGTGTGTTGGGCTTTGGTTTAGTGGTAAGAGCGCATCACGTGATATGTGGGTTAGGCGCATGTTATGGGTTCAAAACCTACTATAGACGGAAAAAAATGGTATGTAAGTTAGAAAGAGGCATAGACAAAAAAATTGTATTTAAGTGGAAAGAGGCAGAGAGACATACTAATTTTCTACTGAGTTCTCAATTGTGCTTCACTTGCCCCTGCGAGTTCTTTGGATATCAAAAAAAGTCAGCATTTGATTGACTGCATAAGAAGAAAATGTTTGTCAACAAATAATATTTGCATTAGGTTATCTGGAAATCTATGTGGTCCAATGGTTTGGCCCTGGGGCTCTCATGTTGGAGGTCTCAAGTTCGAAACCCCTTGCCAATGAAAGCCAAGGTTTTACCTTCTGGATCGAGTTCGTCGCACCCAGCTTGCCTAGTGTGGATTACCTCTCCTATGTGGTTTGCGAGCTATTGCATAGGAGTGAGAGTTTACCCGCATACCCAAAGGATAGTGGCTGCGGGTTCCCCTTGTCATTAAAAGAAAAATGAGTGTACTAGCACTATGAGGATTAAGTTATTTAACAACAAAAGTGACCCTATAGATAGTAACTGTTCTTTATTATAATACTTGCATAACTAATATTTGAATCAAGTGGCTCCTTTATGTGTAATATACTTTGGTATCAGGTTTTGGCATTATTTCCTTCTTCCCAAGGTCTTGAGGTTACCTGGTCATCAGTTGTGAAGATTGGGCAATCTTTATATCGTGAAGGGCCTGGTAAAGACCCATTCAGACCTGATCAGAAGACGCCAGTGGAAAATTTCTTTCTTGCTGGCTCATATACAAAACAGGTACCCTGTTTTTATCCAGTATACTTGCTACTTTGATCCGTGTATTGAACATATGATGCTACTTCTACTCAAGGAAAAGAGCTGTCGCTGTGTTCATGTCGTAAAGTGAATCAACCTCAAAAAGTTTATTGGACAAACTTAATCTCTGTTTGGCCAACATCTACCAGAAAAAAGAAGTTGATGGCTGAAAATTGAATTATAACTATAGAAGTGTATATTCTTAATGAGTTATGCGTTGATAGTATCCGAATCTATTTGAAATGGTCTCTGAGAAAGTATTATTACAACTTACAAGAAACTCCTTGATCTTGATTGTTTTAAAGAAGAGATCATATTCTACTAATGACAGTTTAAGAGGCGTTGGAACTTTAAATTATTTGATCATGACCTTTACAGGATGATAACAATGGCAATGAATAAAACAAATTTCTTATGTGAAATTTAACAATGATCTGCAGCCAAGTATGCAATACAACCTATAATATTTTGTTTCAAGGGGTTACAGCAGCACATAGATATTCTCAAATAGACTGGTTATCTCGTGGTTGTTTAAGTTTCATCTTGCGTGGAAATTTTTGTTTTCTTCAGGACTACATCGATAGCATGGAAGGAGCAACTCTTTCAGGTAGGCAAGCTTCTGCATACATATGTAATGCTGGAGAGCAGCTGGTGGCATTGCGGAAGAAGATCACTGCTTCTGATTTAAACGAGATCTCTAAAGGTGTGTCACTATCTGATGAGTTGAGTCTTGTCTGACGACTGCAAATCATCCAAATATAAGTCAGTTAGCCATTGCACAAGGAAGATTTCTTCTAATTTTTGAGTCCTCAAGATGGAAAATCAAAAGGTTTTAAACATGTTGTATGTATGTAATATCCATAGTGATGTATGTATCTATTCTGCCACACTTCAGATTAGTGAAATGGATCTTATTGCTGCTTCATCAATCATTGAGAAGAACTTTGTTACACTTGAGAACTCTGCAACCATTTTGGTGATGGAAAGGGATCTAAATATTACTAGGTTATTATAATTAAAAATTTTGAAGTTGAACATTACACTTCCAATTAATATAACAGTGTTTTACTTTAATTCACACCAAGATTAGTTGTATACGATCTCCACTTTTTTGTCAATTACATGCAAATAGATTGACAATTTGGTTACTCCAGTAGAATATTTGACAGATAATCAACTGGGCTGAAATGTGGAAAAGCGCTAGATAGTATAACGTTAAAGACAAACTTTATTATATCAACAAATCCAACTTATTACTTGCAACTCATAATATGCACTGGAGAGTTAGAAAGTATAGTCCACAAAGTAGCATTACAAATATCACAGATACCATTCAACCAACACTACACTCTTAACATGGTCCATAAAAATAACGAAACTGCTGCCATTACATTTGCATCAAGCTGAACATATAAGGCCATTCCTTAAAAGAGATGAAAGACACGCATATACTGCCATATCGATATGTACGCCTTGTTCGTCTGCACAACCACAAAGGGAAAAAGAGATGAGCAAACAGTGTTGTGTAGTGAAGGAAAACATGGATAAGTTGAACAAAAGCTTTTGTTGACTTGTTTGATCTGAAAGATAAAGACTAGTTAAGCTGGTGTCTTATGTTTTCTACGTGCCCTCAACTAGCACATGATGGACAAACTTTTCAGTTCCACAACTATGTTTCCAAGGGCACATTTCACTGACATTGCCAATTTGCAATTCACTAAGCTACTCCACATAGAAATTACAACACATGGGGTAATATTATATTGCAGATTAACCATACACCACATAACCTCATACTTTTCATCTGATTTTACACCCCAAAGGAGTGCAGTACTTTTTAACAAGTTTGATGGATTACGCGTCTAGCTTTGTCCACATGAAGCAAACAACTTATTTCAGAAAATCTACCTGCAACTGACATTGTAGTCAGCTGCAGCAAGCAACAAGCTAGACAATCAAATGAATTGCTAAGTTGATATAAACTATAGATATATAATAGAAATAACATTAGAAGAAATGTTACATAGAAGGTATAATACATAAATAGGCCCTTTAGCTTGGCCTCATTTTACATTTATGCCCTCCAATTTTGGTGGGTGTGCACAGGTAGGCACTTAAGCTTGTATAAAGTTGTACAAGGAGACACATGAGCCATACGTTGCATAATACACATAGGACACCATGTAGGACACAAATTGTCATGTAAGATGCTAGCATTTTCCAATTTGTTTAACTTTATACAAGTTTAAATGTCTACTTAGTACTTATGTAGATCCAAAGTTAAGTATCCAAAGTTGCAGGGTATAGATGTGAGTTGAGGTCAAGTTAAAGGGGAGTTTATGTAGTATGCCTATATAAACACAGTAGTCTCGCACCACCATAGACATGTTGGTTTGAAGATCACACAGGAACAACAAAAGCTACAGCTTAACATAACTGTCAAATACCACAACTAGCTTGGTTTTTAACGAAGGAAATCAACCCGAGTACATCGACATACAAAAACCGTAACCATCATGTCATGTCATATGTCATCTTTCACTTATTCTTAAAAAAGTCAAGACTATCTACCTTAAAGATATCATTAGAAAAACTCCATGGTGTAAGATGTGTTGGAAAAACTGTGAATAATAATTATAATATCACAATAATAATATAATCTTATATTTAACAAAATATAAATTATCGAAAATTATGGAGATTACTAAAATAATATTTAAATACAAATTACTACCATTATAATATTTTAAAAATAGTTTATAATTAATATTTGAGTCGTGCTGGGCACTCTCCTAAGAAATTATTTCAACGATATAAAATTTTTCCCAGAATTAAACAAGCCTTCTTTATTTAAAAATAACATAGAGGATACAAAAATCAAACAAATTAGCAAGTTATTAAGAAGAAATAACCATATTAAAAAGGGGAGAAAAGGCGTGAGGCATAGAGAAAGCAAGAAATAATTCTGTGAATGTGTGTATTCTTGCAGATAGCATATATGCCTATTTATAGGCCAAATAAATTGTCATTGTGTTGACAAAGAGCTTTCATGCAATGGATTATTGTAGGACAAGTGTCCTAGTGATGCCAAATGTTCAAAGCTTTAAAATATTACCACAATCCCCCACTATTTTAAAGATTTTAACTTGTTGGATATACAGGAACAAAATACAATAGATTTGGTGTCTTTTGGACTATAAACCAAACTTACATTGATAAAATTTAACTTACAAAATTGTTGGTGAAATATAATATTTTTATGAATCAATAATTCTTATTATAAGTCAGAGACTATACTAATCACATTGTGACCTCAATAATTTTGCTATTCAACGTGGTTTTGCGCCAATAGGTCATGTGCGTGCCTGATTATTAATGAGAGCTTTAGAGATTAGACCAAAGTCTCATATGAACCTACTTCATCGGATCTACAATCACATAGGTTGGGTTACCATCTCTATTGACAATCATATTGGTCGTAAACCCATCTCTATTGAGGTTTGAAGAATTAATTTTCTTTCCACGGGTTTAGTCAGTGAATCAGCCGAATTCAATTCTGACTTCACATAATCAATGGAAATTATTCCATCTCTTAGCAGTTGCTTTATGACATCATGCCTCAATTTCATGTGTCTGCTTTTACAATTGTGAAACTTATTCTTCGCAATAGCAATTGCGACTTGACAATCAAGGTGTATAGGCATAGGGGGCAATACATGCTTTATTAAAGGGATACTCGCTAAGAAATTTCTTAGACACTCAGCCTCAGAACCAACTAGCTCCAGAGTTACAAACTCTGACTCCATAGTCGATCTAGCAATGGTCATTTGCTTAGTTGATTTTCATGATATTGCACCACCACCTAAGGTGAACACATAACCACTAGTGGATTTTGTCTCATCTGAATCAGAGATCCAGTTTGCATTACAATACCCCTCTAATATAGAAGGAAATCCACTATACATGATACCATAATTCATGGTTCCTTTCAAATATTGCATCAGTCTTATTAATGCAGACCAATGCTCTTTATTGGGATTATGAGTATATCTACTCAGTCTACACACAACATAGGTTATATCAGGCCTAGTAAAATTCATCAAATGCATCAGACTCCCAATAATCTAAGCATATTTAGACTGAGCAATTGGGTCACCATTATTCTTTTTCAATTGAGAGTTAGCATCATAAGGAGTAGCTACAGGTGTCACCTTGAAATATTCAAACTTTTTAAGAAGTCTTTCCACATAATGTTCTAGTGACAACATTATACCACCTTCACTCCTTATAACTTTAACTCTCAATATCATATTTACTTTACCCAGATCTTTCATATCAAAAGTAGTAAAGAAAAATAATTTGATATACTGCACCACATTTAAACTTGTAACAAATATGAGCATGTCATCAACATACAAACATATTATCACATAATCATTGTCTACCATTTTAGTATAACATTTATTCACTTCAACAGAAGAAAATTTGTCTTTTAATAAGACTTGATTTAATTTTTTATGTCACTGTTTAGGAGCTTGTTTAAGGCCATAAAAAGATTTAATAAGTTTACAAAATTTATTTTCTTGTCCAGGAATAATACATCCCTCGGGTTGAACCATATAAATTTCTTCTTCTAAATCACCATTTAAAAAGGTTATTTTTACATCCATTTGATGAATAAAAAGCTTGTGAATTGATGCTAAGACAATTAGAATTTGAATGGAGAAAATTCTAGTTACTGGTACAAATGTATCAAAATAATCAATATTTTGCTTTTGAGAAAAATCATTTTGCTACTAACCGAGCTTTATATTTATTTACAGATCCATTAGGATTAAATTTCCTTTTGAAAGTTCATTTGCAACCAATAGATTTTGCACCAGGAGGTAAATCAATTAAAATTCATGTATTATTTTTTCATAATTGAATCAGTTTCAATTGTCTCTTTCCAAAATTTAGTATCTAAAGAAGATATAGCTTCTAAATAATTCAATGGTTCATTCTTAACAAGAAAAGTTTGAAAATCACTTCCATAAGAAAAATATTCTTTTCTAGGCCTTTTATTCCTTGGTTCCTTAATATTATGAATAGACTCATTATCTCTTTCAACAGGTGCATGAGAAATTATATCACACAGTGGAAAAACATATTAAAAAATTTTTGCATTCTTTGTCTCAATAATGGTATTGGAATCAAGCACATCACTTCTGTAAACAAGAAATCTATATGCTACACTATGTTCAGCATATCCAGTCAGCATGCAATCAACAGTTTTAGAACCTATTTTTCTCTTTTTAGGTTAAAGCAAAAGAACATTAGCAAGGCACCCCACTTTTAAATATTTCAAATTAGGTCTATAACCTTTTCACAATTCATAAGGAGTTTTACCAGTTCTTTTGTAAGGAATTATATTTTGTAAATGACAAGCAAATAATATTGCTTTACCCCACAAATTATCAGGAGCTTTAGAACTAATTAGCATAGAATTCATCATTTCTTTCAAGGTTCTATTTTTTCTTTCAGCTACTACATTAGACTCAGGTGAATAAAGCAGGATTACTTCGTGAATAATTTCTTTTTTTTCACAAAAAGCATTAAGAGATACATATTCTCCACCTCGATCGAATCTTATTCTCTTGATTTTTCTACTAAGTTGATTTTCAACCTAAGATTTATAAGAAATAAAAGCATCAAATACATAATCTTTATTTCTAAACAAATACAGATTAGTAAATTTAGAAAAGTTACATAATATTTTTTATCGCCTCTAGTCATAGTTTGTTTCAAATCACCCAAATCAGTGTGAATCAAAGATAATAATTCAGTTTCTCTATTTACTGAAAAATATGACTTTTTAGTAATTTTAGCTTCCGCACATATTTCACATTTATCAAAATTATTTGAGTCTAAATCATTAAACCAAGATATTACATTTTCTTTAAATATGAAACATTAACATGTCCTAATCTAGCATGCCATAAAGAAATAGACTCAATCATATAAGCAGAAGTTGATGCATTGTTACTAAAAACATTGAGTATAAAAAGTCCCTGATTACAATAGTCTTTTTCCACAAACACATTATTTTTCGTGAGAATGATCTTATCAGATTCAAAGGACACTTTGATTCCAGTCTTATTTAGCAAAGCTACATAAATTAGATTGGCTCGCATTGTAGGAACATGTAGCATATCCAAGAGGGCTAATGTTTTTCCCAAAGTAAGTTTCAGAAGCACTTTACCCTTACCCAAGACTTTAGCAGTTCTTGAGTCTCCAAGGTAGACCACTTCATTGTCATCTCCTATTGATGTATATGAGACATATGCTTCTCGATTTACACAGATGTGTCGAGTAGCCTCAAAGTCTACCGCTCATTTTTTTATATGTGCTACAATGTTCACTTGAGAAATGACAGCAACAATAATATAATCTCCTTCAGCTAAATTAACTTTTGAAGGATAAACTTTAACTTTTGAAGGATAAACTTTTTCTTTGTCATTTTTAATTTTTTTCCTACATTGAGCCGCATGATGACTTGATTTTTCATAAGTAAAACAATAACTTTTCTTTTTCTTAACGTGGGAATCATTAGGCTTGTAACCTCAAGATTTATTTTCATACATATTATTATTGTTGCTTTGACCTTGTACTAAATTTGCCTTGAGAGTCAATTATTTAGCTTTAAAAGACTATTTTCTGTTGATATCTTCAATTAAAATGTGAGTTATTATCCCTTCAATAGTAAAATTCATTTGCTTATATTTTAAATTATTTTTATAATTATTCCATGACAATTTTTTGATCAACTTCTGATAGGGAAATTTCTTCCGCCTTCAAGTCCTCAAACAATTTTTTTATATTCATTTATTTGAATTGTCATATCCTTCATGTCACTCATCTGCCATTGGTAATATCTTTCCATCACAAACTTTTGTTTAGTAACGTCTTCAGCGTTGAATTTCTTAATTAAGACTTCCCAAATTACCTTGACTTCTTTGCAACTACAATACACGTCAAGCAATTCATCAGAAATAGTTTATGGTATAGTATGGCGACATACCTTATTGACGTACTACCATGATTTCAGAATTTTATCATCACTAGGTTGTGAATTTAGTCAAGCATGTGCAACATCATGAACATCAAGCAGTGAAAAAATATGTTCTTTCCATCTTTTAAAATTTTCATTTGTAAAAATACATATTCAGAAAAAGCTTAGTATATGATAGTACAACCGAAACAGGAGTAGCAGAATTAGTATTAATATTTATAGTATTAGAAAGAGTTTTAGTAGTAGAATTATTTGTCATAATTTCTTAGATTATTGGGAAAACTGTGAATAATAATTATAATACCACAATAATAATATAACTTTATATTTAACAATATAAAATATCAAAAATCAAATAGACATTACTAAAATAATATTTAAATGAAAAAATTACTATCATTATAATATTTTAAATAGTTTAAAATTAATGTTTAAGTCGTGCTAAGCACTGTCCTGAAAAACTATTTCAATGATATAAAATATTTTCCCAGAATTAAACAAATCTCCTAAGAAACTATTTTAATGGTATAAAATATTTTTCCAGAATTAAACAAATTTTCTCTATTTAAATAAAGAATAGAAGAAGCAACAAATTATTAAGAAGAAATAAAATATTAACGACCATATTAAAAAGGGGAGAAAAGGTGTGAGGCATAGAGAGCAAGCAATAATTTTGTGAATGTGTGTATTCTTACGGATAGCATATATGCCTATTTATATATAGGCCAAATAAATTGTCATTGTGTTGACAAGTGTCCTAGACACTGCTTTCATGCAATGGATTATTGTAGGACAAGTGTCCTAGTGATGCCAAATGTCCAAAAGCTTTAAAATATTGCCATAAGATAATTATGTCTTTGCACGGATTGCCCCTATTCTGGGGTGCTCTTTCATCTTTGTTTACGCTGCTCATTTAATAAAAATTTATGGTCTATTTATCTTAACTTTTGCCTCGTCCCGCATTAGTTTGGAGAAGTTTTGTATCCATTGACACAAGGAACTTGCTTCTTACGATATAACTTGTGCGTTCTGAAACTAAATTTATGCATCTATGGATATAAATTTTATAGGAATTAAGTTATGCTTCTTACGATAAAACTTGTAGATTTTGAACTAAATATATGCCTCCATCGATATAAGTTCTACGTAAACTAAGTTATATCTTTTATAGCATAACTGGTGGATTTTGAACTGAATTTATGCCCGTAACGAGATAAGAATTAAGTGGCATAACGTATGTTATATTATGATATGAAAACTAGTGTAAGCAAAAGATTGCACTCACCGGGATGAATCAATTCTCCTTCTCCTTATCAATTGCAGCATTGGCAGCAGCATGATCCTCATCTAGGAACAAATCCCACTGTCCCTCCCACTTGATAAAGAACTCTGTATCTTCAAAATACTTCACTCTATGCACATCCCCAGCTGGAGTAAATAAGTAATCCCCAATGCCCAAATCATATTTCTCCCCTTTACTCAAATTCCAAACCCTTTTACTCCCTTTCAACACCACAAGATCATGCCCAAATGTATGATGATGCGCTGGCTCGACGCTCCCTGCAGTGAACCGCACAAATGCTGAAGTAGGACTCTCCCTCACTATTGAAATTGAACCACCAGGCATTATATCCACATCTTTAAACTCTCTGGAGTTCACCAGTGAACAAAGATGACAAACCTCCGAAGATTCCTCTGGTTTCGGAGTACCAATTTTGTTCATTTCGTGGATAGAATTTTCCAAAAATTGGGCGATCTCTTCGGGCCATGGGTTAGATCCAGAAGCTGGACAAGGAGACTTAAAGGGTGTTTCTAGAAACGTCTTGAGAACGTCGGAAGCTACCTCCGGCGTAGTGTTCATACCGGAAACGGCGAGAACGTTGCAATTATTGATCGAACGAGAATTTCGGGCTTCATCCGGGTTAAGACACGTGGCAGCATAGACACCGGGGAATTTGTTAGCGAAGATGGCGACTCCGACGCCGGTACCACAAGCGACGAGTCCTCGAGTCTCAACGGCGGGATCATCAACGGCTTGACTGACTCGGCGGCCGATTTCTTCGCCTACAGAGTAGTATTTGTCAGTTCCGAGGTCTTCGACTTGGATGTTGAGAGCACGGAGTTGGGAGACTAAGACGTCTTTGAGGTTGCAGCCGAAAGAATCGGCGCCGGCGATGATCTTCAAGGGTCGTTTGGTGGATTCTTGAGCCATGAAATGAGATTTGAGAGAAATACGATGGACTCACTGTTGACTTGTACACACTACTACTGTGACTCTTTTAGCATGTAACTATGTTTCTTAGGACGAGCATGCACTTTTAATAATATTAAAGTAAAATAATTATTCAAAAAAATATAGTTTCCCTTTTATAAATGATCGATGTGTATGACCGTATGAACAATAAGACAATCAGCCATTCGACATCTCGCTGAATTACAAAATTTAGGTGCAATATTGTATTTATCTACCTTTTAGTTTTCTTCTTGTTGGTTTTTGATGAAAACTCACAATTACTTTTAAAATTTCCTAAGAAATTATCGAAAAAATATTAAATTAGAGCAAGTTTAAAATTATAGTTATAATTATTATATAACATAGAGTACTATTTTGTGTTAACGAAAGTTTTACTCCATTTTTAAGACGGTAAAGTATGCATAGAACTGTATAGATTACATAATAGCGATAAAAGAGTGAGAGAAATGAGAAAATCTACGAGTTTCATGTTTTGTCATGCAAAGCTTGATTAAGGAGATGGAAGTAGTTTACGTTGTTAAGAGAATTATAAAATTAGAGAAGGCAACACCATGTATACATTAAAACAAGAAGATCAAAATCAAAGGGTACATTTTAATCGATGGAGTAGTCATGAGAAATTGTTCCATCAAAACATAAGTAGTTTGAATTGATTTATATTAAACTATAAGGGAGTTCTTTGCATATTTATCACAATATCCTCAAATAAATTTGATATTATCATCCCATGGTGATCTCACATGAATTATGAATTGGCATTTTGGTGGTTGATGGATTTTTTTTTTGTTTGTTTTTATATGATAAAGTTGGAATATTTTTCTGGATATACATAAATTGGTAATTTAAAAAATCTTATAAATACAAGAAAATTATGCAGTTATAGAAAATACTTAGTTGTTTTAATTTGAAATTTGTGATTTTAAATAAAATACCAAAAAAATTATTCAAGTTATTAGATTGATTCTCAAATATTTGAATTTGAGAGAAATTCCATGCATTCAACTGTATGTTAGATTTTCAACTCTAAGGAAAAGAGAGAAAGAGACACAGTTGGAATCATATATCCAAGCCAGCAACACTGTTAGAAATTAAAAAGTCCTTAAAAACAGGCATGTTAATTATAATATATAGTAATTTGTGCATCTTATATTATATTTTTAAAAAAATAAACACTTTAAGTTAACATAGTAATATTATTTATATACTAGAAACAATTGATTCAAGTTTATAAGATGTACAATATTTTGAATGTTATTGTATAATTTTTGTTAATATAAGTAGACAAATTTTATTTATTTTTTAACAAACTCTAGTAATATTGTCAAAATAAAATAACAAACTTTATTAAATTTTGGAAAAAACTTGGGCCCAAAATTTTTCGGGCCTAAAGTAGGCTTCACCGGCCTCCCTTGAGTTATTCATGTTGATTTGAAGTTTAATTTAATTTTTTTTTGGAAAATTATCAAAGTGAAGACCTTTTAATTAATATTTATTAAAATTAGATATACTTTTATTTTATTACCATCTAAAAATAGTAAAATAGGAGATTGGAGAGAATTGAGCGAAATTTTAATAAAAATATTGGACAATTCAATCAATTTGCTATACATGGTTAAAAAAATTATATTGCTATAAGTGATAAATATTTTCTAAATATGGGATAATTACGTGATTTTCCCTTAAAATTTTATGTGGACATGTAATTTATATTTCAAAATGTATACTTTTCCTAATTAACATAAAAATTTGACAATTTGTTAAAATTGTCAAATTTTGCCCAACTTATAATATATTTTTAAATGAGCAAATCATAATTTATAAATAAGGTATCATAAATCTTAAGGCACCATATTAATAAATCACGTATTTTTATAAATAAATGAATGTTACTATTTATTATTACAAACTTTTAGATACGCATAATTTTCTAGAGATTCACTGTTTCAATAAACTTCAAATTGAAAGTCAACCTTAATGATAGAATTTCAATTTGAAATTGAAAAAAAAAAATCTAGTTCAAATATCAAATCAAATGTCAATTTTAACTAAAAGCTAATAAATAAATTCTTTTGTATTGGAAAGACTTGGAGTAATTAAGTTTTTATTTTTATGATGAGTTCAACATTTAGAACAAGAAAAGATGAGGAACTTTAGGAATTTTTTTTTTTTTATAAGTTTGAATTATTCTTCAACAAATTTTAACAATAGTTGGTGGCGATCTTCTATCCATTTTATATATTACATGTAATAAAGCAATAGGATATATACACACAACTTATTTGCAATCTAGTTTTGCGGGTTAAAAGATTGTTTTCAATAAAATATATTAAATATTAAATTAACAGGTATTGTGATTATTTTATTTTTATGTGTTATAAAGTATTATATCTCTTTATTTATGTGTCATCTCATAATTAAGGTGTTTGTAATTTTAAGAACAATTATTATTAAGAATAAAATGACAAAGAAAATCACAAATTTCACTTTGAACTTATAAAATAATAAAGAGATAATCTTATATATATATAAAAGAATATGGCAGCCCGCCTACATGACATTTTTCTAGGCAAAGATTTTTATTTTTTTTTCTCACATTTTTAATCATTTTCTTCTATTATTTTTTCTGCCTCTTTTTTCTTGATTTTAAAATTACAAATCGGTGCTTTGATAACCATGAACTCAAAAGTTGCACCCTTTCAATGCTTCTGTTAAAAATTAAAGACACGCCCCAATTCAA
>JBCEWC010008819.1:0-19463 GCA_038996855.1 Solanum aculeatissimum | reverse complement strand
ACCGATGATGTGTGTAATGATGCTATGATGGCTTGATCGAGGGTCTTCGGGTCCTCCTTCGCCATGTCACATCTAGGACCCTATCTGGGTCGTGACATTGCATCCATCAAAGTCCTTTCAAGGAACAATCAAGTGGAGAGTGTAACTTGGGAAGCCGAAGCTGATATGAAGAAGCAATACCCTATCTCTTCCATTCTAATCAAGCTTGAAGTACTATGATTTCTCCTATTTGAGAACCTCCCCATCCTTGCATGTCAGTTTTATCTTATTTATGCATGCTTATGTGACTTTGAGGTTTGTATTGTATATTTTATTTGAGGCATAGTTTGAAGAATTTTCAAGATGCACATGTTGCATTTTTGCATGTGATGCATCTATTATATTCCTTAGAGCATGCCTACAGCTCATTCGGGGACAAAATTTCTCGGGGAAGGGGGGGAGATATTGTAAGATCCCATATGTTGAAAGGTGTAAAAAGGCCTTAAGAAATAAAATCTAGAAATTTTCAAATTACCAGTGGGTTTTACGGAAGGGCTTATGGACCATAAGCTATGCTCGTGGATTGATGGACAAACTTGGTGAAAATGATGATTTTTGAAGTTGAATATATAAGATCTATCAGACGACCCATAAATTGATTTTACGAGTTGTAACTCCAGTCGTGGAATGAGATTTAGAGAAAGTTTCTTAGGGTCCAAAATGTCATTAGACAAAACCCCATTCCTACAACCTGTATACTGGTGTGGTCTTGTCCGAAAATTTTTTATAAGGGGTAAATCTGATTTTTGCTAGTATTATATGTTTATTCTACCTTATTTAAGCCTACAATAAACCCTCTCTACCCTTATTCGAGCCTCAACAACTCTATCCCACCCCATTATAAAAATATCCTAAGTCTAAAATCCTCCCAAACACTCTCAAGCTCATTCAAGGCATTAAAGTGTGAGGTGCAAGCTAGGGTTTCGATTTTCCATCTCAAATCAGATTTCCTCGCATAAAATCATTAAGGTATGTGGGTTTAGACTATGGAAACCTATCTCCACAAGCTCGACCATTTCTCTCCCTTATCAATTTTCAAGTTATGGATATTTATGGATTTTTTATGAACTCTTTTATATGATAATATTATGAAGAGGTTTATGATGCTTTACCTTTGTACATGATTATGCATTGAAAAACTATGTGAAGTGTATGGATTTTTATGAGGGTTTGATGATACTGACTCCAAGTATTATTATGATTTTAGTGGGTTATTTTGAATAATGTTCATGTGATTTCATTTTACTCCTCTCATGTCATTTACTCATGAATTGCATGGTTTTAAACTCATGCACATATATTCACCATGATTTGATTATAGATGTATGCCAAGCTTCTATGATGTTGAGGAAATTATGGCAAGTTATGCAAAATATGAATTATATGAATTTTTAAAAGGTAATTATGCATGATATAATATATGAGAATACTGTGAAAGCTATGAATGTGATGAAGCCCGATATTTGATATTATGAAGCTTTTGTTTTGAAGAACTACTCTGTAAAAATATTACGATATTATGATGTCTTGCATATTATGATTATAAGTATGATTTGAGTATTCCTTGTGGATTGTGACCTAGCAACGAATGGACCTTCATATGTAACCATTGTCCCTTAACTATGTTGCCACCATAGGTTGTTAATTGCTTATGGCATGACTAATCAAAAAGAGAGAGTTTTTGTAAGGTGCATGCCACTTAATATCCCAAAAAGGTGGTAACCCCATAAGGCTTATACTTCTTATTGTCCCAAATGGGTGGTGTTCCCGTAAGGCTACTATCTTATGATTCATCAAAAAGGGAAAGTTCTCGTAAGGTAGCTAAAAAGGGTGTTATTCCTGTAAGGTGTTTGTGAATCATTTTCCAAAATAGGGGAGTTCCTATAAGGTGAATGTTTGGTTAACCTTGTAAAAGTAGACAACTTCTAGTCCTATGTGGAGAAAATATCGGGATTCCAAGTAGCAGCTCGCTTGTTCTTATATGTTAGTTATGGCACCTTCCCATCTATGTATGATATGTTATATGATTTGTTAATCCTCATGCATATTTTGACTAAGGCATTTAACATTCATGACATATTTAGATTACACACATTGATTATAATTATGCATATTGAAGAATTATGGCTTGTGTTTTTTGTTGCATTGTTGTCAGGACCCGAGAGTAGAGCCAAGATGTGACATGGAGAAAGAGAACCTGAGAGTCCTCAATCAAGTCATCTTAGCATCATCACACACATCATCGGCTAGGAAGCGTATAAACATAACAAATAACACATAAGTCTAGGGGATTCTGGGGCTTTGGACTCAAGCTATGAGAATGTTACCGGGAATGGGATAAGCATGAATCACATAGCACATAACAATTACGTTCTAAAGGGCCGGTAAGTATGACTCAACCTATGGGGGCAAGAAGGGTTAGAGACTTTCCACATAAGCACACTCCCAATCATAATAACATAAGCGAAAATAAAATAATAACATAAGAAACCATCGCCAAACATAGATAGTCATATCATTAAAATCAACACATCGCGTGACGTACAATAGAGTTCAATATGCCCAACAATGCCTCTACATAACATAAAATTGGGCCTCTACATATTCCGGGCACACCCTCAAGCAATAAGATAAAAAAACATAGAATAAAGACAAAAGGTAGATGAAAGTGGGTGTTGCCCTTGGAGTATAGGGCTCACGACAACAACAACTTCAAATGCTCCAACTAGACGCCCAACGGTGGAAGAAAATCACCTTCGGTCCCTAAATGGTTAGATCATATAGAAAAAGAGTATGGGTTAGCACATATAATGCACTAAGTATGTAGGTATGACATGCACATGAACATGATCCTAAAACAAGACTAGATGACAAGGGCACACATTGGTATAGAAGGAATGCACATAGCCAATGGAGTAGATATCATAACAATATGCCATGTCATGTCATGATAAATGAATGCAAACCTACATATCATAGCGGGGATGTGACATCAACCGACAACATGAGAGACCAAGAAAACTACTACTTGGAATTAGACTACTTTCCAGGTAAATCCCTAGTCAACCCTTAAGAAAGGTGATACATAACAAGTCAATCCCATCAAGGGAGATAACCAATGTTAGCACATGGTTTGATGGAAAGGAGTATGGACCTTTGGAGATAGTCCACCCCGACTCCAATCCCTCGGTTCTAAGTCTCATCCCATGGGAATACATATACATATACAAGCCTTCAAAATGGAGATTTGACATTTCATTCAAAATAATGCATAATTGGGCTAAAAGCTAACAAGAGTTTCCAAAACCAATGCAATAGGAGTAGCTCATTTACGTAACATATCATATCATGTCAAGCTAGTGTAAACACCCATAATTTCTCGAAAAGCCATAACATAGACTTTATATGATCACATTTAGTCAATTCCCATATCTTTATCAAAATCAAGTCATATCATAACTTGAGGGTCAAGCCCTTATCAAGAGGTTCATCAAATCGAGCCTTTCATGCTCATCAATGTAATGCATGAATGATCAAAAGTAGCATGGATATTGGATATCAACGTTTAAATCATCAATACAATAAGTTCATATAAAAAACATAATGAAATCATCAATTTAAAGTAAAATGCTTAATACACATACTTGTATTGAAGAACCAAGGGGACATGTATTTTTAACTCATCATGAAATCAATGGAATTCATCAATTAGGGGCTCAATTCACTATGAAATTAATAATTTAACACAACCCACTCTCCAATTAAACTAAATCAATCATAATTTTAAAGACCCTTTTTCAAGAGAAATCAAAATTCATCAAATTAAAAAAAAAAAGGATTTTGGGTCTTCATGGTTGAAAGAGAAACCATGAATGAATCCCACATACCTTGAATTAACTAAGATAAATAAGAAGATTTTGAAGAAGAATTGAATTTTCCAAAATTCCCAAGCTTGTCTTCAATGGAGGTGGAGAGAAAATTGAGAGAAACTTTTGAAGAGATTCAAGAGGTTGAATGAATAAGGAGTGATTAGGGTTCAATTCAGGGGTTTTAGGAGGGTTTAAAAAGACTAAAATGGCCCTAGGACTATTTAAAATTATGATTTAACCATTAATGAAATGTGGAGAAAAATTGAAACAGTTATTGACGGGGGCAGCTTCACAGTCCGTGTAGAGGCTCACGGACTGTGAACTCGACCCTGAAGCCATACTTGGCTCATGTCTTGGCTTGAAATCTTTGGCACTCTCTAGACATCCACACAGAAAGGCATCACGGTCAGTGAGGTTTCACACGGACCATGAGCTAGTCCGTGGAGCCTCAATTGGCTCCTAATCTCCGTACCAATCCTGAAAACTTACTGGAATACCGCACGGATGGGCTCACAAACCGTGAGGCCTCACACGGACCTTGAGCTAGTTCGTGAGGCCTTAATTGGCTCGGAATCTTGGTCCCTAACTCAAGATGTTCACTGGAACACTCCACGGACCGGGCTCATAGGTGGTGAGATCCCACATGGTTCGTGGACCCTCTCTTGGTCCTCTACCTTAGCCGAAGTTTTCTTTCCTTTTCCAGAATGTTTTTGTGCACAGGCAATCTCACCGTAACGGCCATAACTATCACATCAAAACTCTGAATCGAGTTAGACCAATTGCGTTGCAAAGATAACCTGAAGAGCTTTATTTTGATAGGTCCTAGTCCATACATTTCATCTCAGACCAAGAGATATATCCATTCAAAGTCATCCCTGCCACACGACTTAGCAAAAAACCCAGCCAACGCGATTCCTTTGAACATGGCCTCATAAGTATGACCCATGATGGTGACTAGCCAACCAAAATAGGTTCAAAATAGACCTTGATAAACCACTACAAAGTTTGAAAATTTTTGGGTCGTTACATTATCTCCCCCTTGGGAACATTTGTCTCGAATGAGCTAAACTACGGCTTGAAGAATTCAATCAAGCAAGAAACATTATCAACACAACTCATAACGGACCATGCATCATTTCCAAAAACCATTAAAACTCATATCAAAGCATAATTTAAATCATTTTCATGCTCATGCATGCATGCAATGTCATGAAACTCAAAAATTAAAGAATTAGATTGGAAAAGATAAGGGTATTGCTTCATTATGTCCGACTCCGCTTCCCACATAGCGCTCACCACTTGTTGGTTTCTCCAAAGTACCTTGACCGAAGCTACCTCCTTGCTGCGAATTCGCTTGACTTACCTATCCAAGATCTCAACCGGCACCTCTTAATAAGTCAAATTCTTCTCAAACGTCACACCCTCCAAAGGTGTAATTGCCTTAGGGTCACCAATCATTTTCCTCAAAATCAAAACATGGAACACCGGATGAATAAAACTCATCTTGAAAGGCCAATCCAACCTATAAGCCAAATTTCTAATTCTTTCATCCACCTATAAGCCAAATTTCTAATTCTTGAGGGCTCAACTCACCTTTTTTGCCAAAATGCATAATTCCTTTCTTAGGGGATACCTTCACATAAACCCAATCACCTACATGAAATTCGAGGTATCTTTTTATAACATCCGAATAGGACTTTTTGTGACTTTGAGCCGTCCTCAATCTCTCCCTAATTAACTTCACCTTTTCTATGGCCTCAATAACCAAGTCCAGGACCAACAACGCTGCCTCACCTACTTCAAACCACCCCACTGAGGATCTACACCTCCTACCATACAAAGCTTCGAACGGGGCCATACTGTTGCCAGCATGGAAACTATTGTTGTAGGTAAACTCGATAAGCGGTAGATGATCGTCATAATTTCCCTTGAACTCCAACACACAAGCCCTTAACATGTCCTCCATGGTTTGAATTTTCCTCTCGGCTTGTCCATCAGTTTGGGGATGGAAAGCGATGCATAATTTAATCTTAATGCCAAGTCCCCTTTTAAATGATCTCCAAAAGTGAGAAGTAAATTGAGTACCACGGTCCAATATGATTGACCTCGGGATACCATGTAACCTTACCAATTCTCGAATATACATCTTTGGCCAACCCGCCGGACGTTTGGTGTTTCACCTTCACTTGTTGGAAACACGAATATTCCAACATGAACTTGGCTATGTCTTTCTTCACGCCATGCCACCAATACACTTCCCTTAGGTACCAATGCGTCTTAGTAGACCCTGGATGAATAGAATATTGGAAATTATGAGCTTCACTCATGATAACCTCCCTTAGGTACTCGACATTCAAAACGCATAATCGGTTTTGATACCGTAACATACCGTCTCCTTTGTCTCAGGTCAAGATCCCTTTGGGTAAACACATATTGAAAACTTTTATGATTGGTGAAGACATCAACGTGAACCCCATACAAGTAAAATCTCTAAATCTTTAAAGAAAACACCACCACCGCCAACTCAAGATCATGGGTCAGATAATTTTGCTCATGCACCTGCAATTGCCGAGACACATAAGTTGTCACCCTAACATGTTGCATAAGTACACATCCCAACCCAATCCGTGAAGTATCACAATACACCACAAACCCATCCAACCTATTAGGCAAGGTCAAAACAGGAGTCGATGTGAGTCGATCCTTCAAAGTTTGAAAACTCTTTTCACACTCACTTGTCCACAAAAACTTATCCTTCTTCTGGGTCAACTTAGTCAACGGGGATGCAATGAAAGAAAACACTTTGACAAATCTCTGATAGTAATCAACCAACCCAAGGAAACTTCAAATATCTAAAGGGGTCAATGGTATAGGCCAAACTTTCACTTCTTCAGTCTTCTTAAGGCAAACCTTAATACCATAACGAGATACCACATGACCAAGTAACGCAACCTCTCCCAACAAAAACTCACACTTACTAAACTTGGCAAACAACTATTTCTCCCTCAAGGTTTGAAGCACCAACCTCAAGTGATCCCTATGCTCCAGCTCACTCCGGGGGTAAATAAGGATGTCATCAGTGAACACCACCACAAAATTGTCAAGGAATATCTTGAATACCCGATTCATGAGATCCATAAACACTGTTGGAGCACTGGTCAAACCAAGAAACATCACCACAAATTCAAAATGCCCATAACAACTCAAAAACGCCATACTCTTGACGGTCACCTTATTCAGCTATCGATAATCGATACATATTCGGAGTGAACCATCCTTCTTCCTCACAAACAATATGGGAGCACCCTAAGATGAAATGCTTGGTCTAATGTATCCCTTCTCCAACAAGTCCTTTAGTTGATCCTTCAAATCCTTTAGTTCGGTCAGAGCCATACAATAAGGAGGAATGGAAATAGGTTGAGTATTCGAAAGGAGATCTATGCCAAAATCCACTTCTCTATCAGGAGGAATGTCAGGCAATTCATCGAAAAACACATCGATAAACTCATCAACCACCAAAACCAATTCAAGCATAGGTGACTCACCCTCTACATCTCTTACCCTTACAATATGATAGATGCATCCCTTGAAAATCATTTTCCGACTTTGAGGTATGAAATAAACCGACCCCTAACGATGTAAGAACTGCCCTTCCACTCAAATATGAGCTCATTAGGAACTTGAAATTTGACTTTCCTAGTTCTACAATCATCTGAGACATACGAGGAATGCAACCAATCCATCCGAAGGATGACATCAATGTCATACATGTCAAGCTCTACAAGGTTTCCTAGGGAAAACTTTATGCAAAACAAAAATAGGACAACCCCGATACACTTTCTGGGCAATGATAGACTCACCCATGGGAGTATACACCCAATAAGGTTCCCTCAGAGTTTTAGGAATCGAACCATATTTAACAGCCAACAGAGGAGTCACAAAAGATAAATTTTCACCTAGGTCAAGTAAAGCATAACCATCAAAATCAAAGACCTTTAACATACCAGTCATGACATCCGGAGCCTCATCCACCTCCTGTTAGGCATGAAGAGAATAGAACCTATTGTTCCTGGGAACACCATCAACCTGGGCCTTCGGTTGCCCCTGAAAATCTGGAGCCACTTGATCTCTCTTTATGTTCTTTGGACAGTCGGGAATCTTGTGATTCATACTTCCACACCCAAAGCAAGCACCCGAAGCCTTCCTATACTCACCCATATAGTTTCCCCCATACTAGCCACAATGGGGAGCTCGTGGATGACCTCCAACTTGTGCCTTAGGAGAAGGAACTCTTGGATTAGCAAGTTTTATATTCAAACCTTGGCCTTGTTAGAATCGACCAAATCCGCCACCACCCTTAAAGTTAGAGAATCTGCCATCAAATCGGGCTCTTTTGAAGTCGTTCACCCTTCTCTCCTTGAGCTTATCACCCTCAATCTATTCAGCATAAGTCATAAGCCTGGAGATATCCATGTTTCGAATAAGCATGGTGATACGACACTCTTTCACAACTAAGTCAGAGACACAAGAAATAAACTTATGCATCCTTGCACAAGGATCAACTACCAAAATAGGAGCATACTTTGAGAGCACTTGAGAGAATAATCCCTCACTGATATGCTACCTTATCGGAGATTGATAAATGCAGTCATCTTGGCTTCCCGAAGTTCAAGGGAAAAGAAATGGTCCATAAAAATTGTCTTGAACTCCTCCCAACTAACCTTAACATCTTCAATTATTTCCACCAACTAATGATTGTACCACACTTGAGCTACATCATTCAACTGATATGCCACCAACTTAGCTTTTTCCTCAGAATTGACGCCCGTAATAATTAGCACCTTTGCGATCTCATCAATAAACCCCTGGGCATTCTCATCAACCTTTGAACCAAAGAATTTTGGAGGGTTTACCCGGGTGAAGTCTCTCACCCTAGAAGATGGAGTGCCACCATTTGTTGGATTAGTTAGCCGGGCTTGATTAGCCACCACCTGGGCCAACATAGCCACCATATTTCAAAATTCAATGTGAGTCACTTGTTCCTCCACAGGCTCACGAGAGGCTTGTTCCTCATGGAAAGTAGCCTTTCTGGAGAGGGGAGCTCTTCTAGGAGGCATCTTTGGAAAGAGCAACACGAACACCAACATTTAGGAGAACTTTTCAACAGTTCACAACATGATATACGGGATAATAAAGTGAGAAAATTCCTAAAACATCATAGCCTCTCACTCATAGGTATTACACGCATCACACCCATGAACAAGACTATAATTTACATGACATGTTGGACTCTGAGGATCATTTACAAACCTAGGGCTCTGATACCATCTTTGTCATGACCCAAGAGTAGGGCCTAGATGTGACATGGCAAAAGAGAACCCGAGAGTCCTCAATCAAGCCATCTTAGCATCATCACACACATCATCAGTTTGAAAGAGCATAAATATAAAAAATAACACATAAGTCTAGGGGATTCCGAGACTTTGGACTCAAGCTATCGGGATGTTATCGAGAATGGGATAAGCATGAATCACATAGCACATAGCAATTATGTTCTAAGGGACGGGTAAGTATGACTCAAGCTATAAGGGCAAGAAGGGTTAGGGACTTTCCACATATGCACATTCCCAATCCAACAATCATAATAACATAAGCATAAATGAAAGCATAACATAAGAAACCATCGCCAAACATAGATAGTCATATCATTACAATCAACACATAGCGTGACGTACAATAGAGTTCAGTATGTCAAACAACGCCTCTACATAAGATGAGACAAGGCCTCGACATATTCTGGGCTCACTCTCAAGTCATAAGATAAAGAAACATAGAATAAATACATAAGGAAGATGAAAGTGGGTGTTGCCCTTGGAGTATAGGGCTCACCACAAGTAACAACTTCAAATGCTCCAACTAGATATCCAACGGTGGAAGGAAATCACCTCTAGTCCCTACATGGTTAGATTATGTAGACAAAGAGTATGGGTTAACACATATAATACACTAAGTATGCGGGTATGCCATGCACATGAACATGATCCTACAACAAGACTAGATAATAAGGGCACACATTGGTACAGAAAGAATGCGCATAGCCAAGGGAGTAGATATCATAACAATTTGTCATGTCATATCATGATGCATGAATGCAAACCTACACATCATAGCGGAGATGTGACCTCAACCGACTACATGAGAGACCAAGAAAGCTAGTACTTGGAATTGGACTACTTTCCAGGTAGTTCCCTAGTCAACCCTTAAGAAAGGGGATACATAACAAGTCAATCCCATTAACGGAGATAACCCTTGCTAGCACATGGTTTGATGAAAAGGAGTATGGACCCTTGGAGATAGTCCATCCCGACTCCAATCCCTCGGTGCTAAGTCTCATGCCACGGGAATACATATACATATACAATCTTTCAAAATGGAGATTTGGCATTTTGTTAAAAATAATTCATAATTGGGCTAAAAGCCAACAAGAGTTTCCAAAACCAATGCAATAGGAGTAGCTCATCTACATAACATATCATATCATGTCAAGTTGGTATAAACACCCATAATTTCTCAAATATCCATAACATAGACATTATTTGATCATATTTAGTCAATTCCCATATCTTTATCAAAATCAAGTCATATCATAACATGAGGATCAAGCCCTTATCAAGAGTTACATCAAATCGAGCCTTTCATGATCATGAATGCAATGCATGAATGATCAAAAGTAGCATGGGTATTGGATATCAATGTTTAAATTATCAATACAATAAGTTCATATCCAAAACATAATCAAATCATCAATTTAAAGAAAATGTTTTAAAACCCAACTTGTATTGAAGAACCAAGGGGACATGCATTTTTAACACATCATGAAATCACCGGAATTCATCAATTAGGGGAACAATTCACTTTGAAATTAATAATTTTACACAACCCACTCTCAAATTAAATTAACTCATTCATAATTTTAAAGACCCAATTTCAAGAGAAATCAAAATTCATCAAATTAAAGAAAAAGGTTTTTGGGTCTTCATAGTTGAAAATGAAATTATGAATCACTCTCAAATACCTTGAATTAACCAAGAGAAATAAGAAGGTTCTGAAAAAGAATTGAATTTTCCCAAATTCCCAAGCTTGTCTTCAATGGAGGAGGAGAGAAAATTGAGAGAAAAAGTTTAAGATATTCAAGAGGCTGAATGAATTAAGAGTGATTAGGGTTCAATTCAAGGGTTTTAGGAGGGTTTAAAAAGACGAAAACAACCCTTGGACTATTTAAAATTATGATTTAACCATTAATGAAATGAGGAGAAAAACTGAAACAATCGCTGACGGGGGAAGCTTCATGGTCCGTGTAGAGGCTCACGGACCATGAACTCAATCGTGAAGCCATACTTGGATCGTTCCTTGGCTTGAAATCTTTGGAACTCTCTGGACCTCCACACGGAAAGGCCTCATGGGCCGTGAGGCTTCACACACACCGTGAGCTGGTCCGTGGAGCCTTAATTGGCTCCGAGCCTCGGAAACAATCCTAAAACCTTACTAGAACACCACACAAACGGGCTCACGAGCCATGAGGCTTCACACAAACCATGAGCTAGTCTGTGTGGCCTTACTTGGCTCAGCGTCTTGGTCCCTGACTCAAGCTGTTTACTGGAACACTTTACGGACTGGGCTCACGGGTCGTGAGCTTCCACACGGTCCATGGACCCTCTCGTGGTCCACTGCCTTAGCCAAAGTATTTCTTCCCTTTTCCAGAATATTTCTGTACACAGGCAATCTCACCGTAATGGCCATAACTACCACATCCGAACTCCAAATTAAGTGAGACCAATTGTGTTACAAAGATAACTCGAACGACTTCATTTTGATAGGTTGTAGTGCGCCCAGTTTATCTCGTACCAAGAGATATAGCCATTCAAAATCAGCCCTGCCACATAACTTCGCACAAAACCTAACCAATGTGATTCCTTTGAACATGGCCTCATAGGTATGACCCATGATGGTCACTAGCCAACCAAACCAGGTTAAAAATAGAACTTAATAGCCTACTACAATGTTCAAAAAAATTTGGGTCTTTATCATTGCACCTTGCATACTTAGTACTTTCTCAGTACTAACGCATACTCTTTTTCTATATGATCTAATTATGTAGGGACTGGATCTCCTATTCATTCTCCTCCTCCACGTGGCTAGATGGTTCAATTGAAGATCACTTTTGCTGAGTCCTTCACTTTGGGGATAATAGACATTTACTTTCACGTTCTAGCAAGTCTTGTCTATTTATGAATGTTATCTTTCGAGGGTGAGCCCGAGATATGTCTTCGCCCCCATCCCATTTTCCTTATAAGTGTTGTTGGATATTTGGATATGTATGCTATTAGCTTGACTCTTATTAGGCTACGTAATATGAAAGACTCCCTTAGTCCCTTATTCTCTCCTATGTGTTGAATGCTTGTTGTATGGATAAGAGGAAAGTCCTAAGTCCATAATTACCCCCATAGCGTGAGGCATACTTTCCCACCCTTTAGACTTTAAGTGATCAACACAAATCGTCTTCCCTACAACATCCTTGTAGCATGAGTCCAAATCTTGTTTCCACTAAAATTTATGTTTTATTTGCTTAAATTTTGTTTCTGCAACCAAGGACATGTCATGTATGCTTAAGAGGCTTGTTTAGGGTACCTTTGGGTTTCCGATTCGCCGTGTTATGCCTAGGACCTAGGCTTTGGTTGTGACACAAGGAAGTTAAATCGGTTAAAATTTTTTGGAGGAATAAACATGTTAAAAGTGCTACTTGGGAAGCTGAATCGGATATGATGCGATGATACCCTTATCTATTCCATTATACTCAAGACTTCTATAAAGGTTCTTCATGCTCAAATGGTCCAAATTCTTTCATTTCTACATTGTCATTTCATAACGTGCGTGCATGCTCATGAAACTACTTTTAAATGATATTTATCACAATGGTTTGAATGTTTTACTCTTTTAATTTTAACCTTGTATTTTTGCACTCGTACTAGTTGTTGATATTTACTTTTCTCTATTCAAGGTAACTCTTATTTCATTCGAAGACGAATGATCCTAAGGGGGAGATGTTGTAAGGACCCAAACTTTAAAAGATCGAACAAAAGCTTAAAAATATATTTTCTGGAAAATTTTAACCAAAGTACACTTCAAGGAATCTTTCACAGATAGTAGGTGCTTAACACTACCTGTGAAGGGGGTCTTGAAAGGTGTCCTAGGAAAAATCATGAACTGTCCTGTACCCTTCATGGGTCGTGTTTTACTCCACACCTTGCGGAGTGATTCGTTGTGCGCACACCACCCCAACCCATACAACATTTCTCTTTACGAGTGCAAACCACGATTCATGGTGCAAACCACGATTTGTGGTGCAAACCACGGTTCATGGTGCATTTCAAGACTTGTGAAGCGTCTTGAAAGTGCATCGTCTATTTTTCAAGTATGTTTTTTTGATGGTCTTTAAGTCTTATCCCTTATTCCTAATCCTTTTTTGGATGTTTTTAGACTAAAAAGACCTCCTAATGCTATCCTAACATATACTAAGTTTTAATCACTCCTCAAACACTTAAACTCAAAATTTCTCTTCTAAATCACTCTCAAGTCTTCTCTCAAGATCAAGTGTAGAATTCTTTGAAGAACCCTCAAGTTTTGTAACAACCCAAAAATTTTTGAATCTTGTGTTACTGGCTGAGGGCTGATTTAAGGTAATCTTGGTTAGTTTATGAGGTTCCCGAGTCTCTCTTGCATGATCATCTTGGAAGAATTTGTATTGGTTAAATGTTGCTCTACGTCTTGTGGAAGTACTGACTTTAAATGGCCTTATCTCTTTGTAAGAGATGAACTGTGTGGTTCAAGACCTATAGAATTGAAGCTTTTGAGTTATCTTCTCAACGCACTTAGTTTCACTCAATTCGGAGTTTAGAATGGCAGTTATGGCATTTACAGTGGAACTGCCTGTGTAGGGAAAATATTCTGGAAAAGGGAAGGAGGAGTTTGGCTAAGGCAGTGGGACACGAGCGGTCCAAAGACCATGTGGAGGCTCACGACCCATGAGCTCGGTCCGTGGGGTGTTCCACTGAGCAGCGTAAGCCAGGGACTAGGACTCCGAGCCAAGTAAGGCTCCATGGACTAGCTCACGATCTGTGTGAAGCCTCACGGCTTGTGAGCCCGTCCGTGTGGTGTTCCAGTAAGTTTCAAAGATTAGTGCCGAGGCCCAGAGCTAAGTGAGGCTCCACAAACCAGCTCACGATCCGTGTGAAGCCTCACCGCTCGTGAGGCCTATCCATATGAAGGTCCATAGAGTTGCCCTGGGATTTTATTATTGATGATCCAAGTGTCGCTTCACGACAGGGCTCACGAACCATGAGTCACTACACAGTCCGTGTAGTGTACCGTCGGCAACTGTGTCCACTTTTTCTTCCTCGTTTTATTAATAGTTTAATTGTAATTTTTATTAGTCCTGTTTTAATAATACCCTCCTAAAACCCCTAATTAAAGCCCTATTCCCTCCTATTAAATTCAATTTCTTTAATTTCTTTCAAATTGCTCTCATCCTCCATTAAAGGCTAGCTTGGGAATCAAGGGAAAGGTTGATTCTTCTTCAAATTCTTGTTGTTCTTCGTGATTTATCTCAGGCATGTGGGATTGATTCATGGTTCTCCTTTCAACCATGAAGACCCAAAGTCCTTTTCTTCGATTTTGATGAATTTTAGCTTTATTGTAAATGGGTCTTTTAATTTATGAATGATTTAATTAAATTTAGTTCTGGGTTGTACTTTAATGCTGATTTTAAGTTGATTTAAATCAAATTATCATGTTTTGCATTGGAATTATGAAGACTTGAATATGCATGGTCCCTTGGAAGTTTGTTTAGGCATGGGTAATGTAAATTGTGATTTTAAATTGGGATTTTCTCATGGAATTCAATTGAACTTCATATTGAAATGTTGAATTTTGATTCAACTCTCTATTTCCCATGCATTCATCTCATCAATCATCACATATGCATTACTTGGGAGGTTTGAAATAATAAAACTCTTGATATAATGGGGCTTGATTTTGGCAAGACATGGGAATTAACTAGAATGTGATCACATCATGTCTGGATATGGCTTTTAAGCACTCTGGGTGTTTTGCACCACTATATTTTGTTAGAATGAGCTACTTCTTTGCATTGGTCTATGGAAATGATATTCGGAAGTTCTATTTTTGATTTGAAAGGTTTTCAAATGTGATTATGGGCTTGTAGCCATCTTGCATTGTTCTTGGAATTGAAAGATTGAAATCTCCATTTTGAAAGCTTGTATATGTATACGTATTCCCGTGGGATGAGACTTAGTAATGAGGGATTAGAGTTGAGGTGAACTATCTCCAAGGGTCCATACTCTTTTCTGTCAAACCAGGTGCCAACATGGGGATTTTTCCTTCTTGGGATTGACTTGTAATCCCCTTTTTAGGGTGATCTAGGCTCTACTTTGCAAGTAGTCCGAATCCAAGTAGTAGCACGCTCGGGTTCCCTCTATTTTCGGTTGAGGTCATATCCCCGCTATAATATATAGGCTTGCATCCATGCATCATGGAACTTTATGTCATATTGTTATAATATTGTGCCCTTGCTTATATATATTCTATTTATACGTATGTGTGCCCTTGCCAGCTAGCTTGTTTGGAAGGTTCATGATCAAACATATTGCATGCGCACACACTTAGTGCATCTAATGTGCTAACCCATACTCTTAGTCTACATGTTCTAACCATGTAGGGACCGAAGGTGACCTTCATCCCCCGTTGGACCGCTAGTGAGATTCTTGCTCTTGTTGATCTTGGTGAGCCCTACACTCCAAGGGAAATACCTATTTCCCTCTACCTTGTGTTTTGTTTCATTTCATTTACTTTGTGATTTGAGGATGAGACCGAGTTGCGTCGAGGCCCCATCGTACTCTTGTAGAGGCATGGTTGGATAATTGTATCAGATTCCACTATATATCATATTATGTGTTTGTTGATATGTTATGACTTCTATGCTTTGCCATTGTTACTTATGTTTCGATTACATTTTCGGCTTATGTTATCATAATGTGTTGGTTGGGAATGTGCTTATGTGGAAAGTCCCTATCCTGTCTTGCCCCCATAGCTTGAGTCCTACTTACCCGTCCCTTAGAATATAATTGCTATGTGCTATGTGATTCATACTCATCCCATTCCTGGAAACATCCCCATAGCTTGAGTCCACAGCCCAGAAATCCCTTAGAATTATATATTATGTGCTTTATTACGCACTTCCGAACTGATAATGTGTGTCATGATGCTTCAATGGCTTGATCGAGTACTCTCAAGTTATCCTTTGCCATGTCATATTAGGGCCCTAACCTCAGGTCATGACAAAGATGGTATCAGATCCCTAGGTTTGTAATGGTCCTTGGAGTCCAACATACCGCATTGATTAGAGTTTTTTTTATGGGTGTGATGCGCGCCATACCTATGAAAGAGAGGCTATGACGACAGGAATTGTCTCACTTCATTGTTCCTTATGTCGTGTTGTGAATTGTATGTTAAGGGTTTCCTAAAATGTTGGTGTTCTTGTTACTCTTTCATAATATTCCTCCTTGAAAAGCTCCCCTCCCTAGAAAGGCTTCGATCTATGAGAACAAGTTCCCCGTGAGCCTGTGGAAGAGAAAGTAACTCATACTGAGTTCCAAAATGTGGTAGTCATGCTGGCCCAGGTGATGTCTAATCAAGCCCAGCCAACTAATCCCACATATAGTGGCACTCCATCTTCTAGGGTGAGATACTTCACCCGGATGAATCCTCCGGAGTTCTTTGGTTTTAAGGTTGATGAGGATGCCCAGGAGTTTATTGATGGGTGTCAGTTCTAAGGAGAAGGCTGAGTTGGCTACTTATAAATTGAAATATGTAGCCTAGGTATGGTATAACCAATGGTTGGTCGAGAGGGTCACAGATACTAACGTTGATTGGAAAAATTTCAAGTCTGCTTTTCTAGACCATTTCTTCCCTCTTGAACTTTAGGAAGCCAAAATGACTGAATTTATTAACCTCAAGCAAGGTAGTATGGTCGTGAGGGACTATTCTCTGAAGTTTACCAAGCTCTCTAAGTATACTCCCATGTTAGTTTTTGATCCCCTTGCAAGAATGCACAAGTCATTTCTGGGGTCTCTGACTTGGTTGTGAAATAGTATCGCACCACCATGCTTATTCGAGAAATAGATATCTCAAGGCTTATGACTTATGTTGAATAGATTGAGGGAGAGAAACTCAATGAGAGGAGGGTGAACGAATCCAAGTGGTGGTGGAAATAGCCGATTCCAATATGGCCAGGGTTCAAATGTGAAGTTTGCCAATCAAAAAGTGTCTCCTCCTAAGACACAGGTTGGGGGTGTACCATGAGTTCCCCGTTGTGGCCATTATGGAGGAAATTATTTGGGTGAATGTAGGAAGGATTCGGGAGCTTGGTTTAAGTGTGAGGATTATAAATCACAAGATTATCGACTATCCAAATAATGCAAAGGGAGATCTAGTGGCTCCAGGTGGTCAAGGGAAGACGAAAGCTCAAATTGGTGGTTCTCCCAGGAACAACAGGTTTTATTCTCTTCATGCCCAGCAGGAAGTGGATGAAACTCCTGATGTTGTAACTGGTATGTTAAAAATCTTTGATTATGATGCTTATGCTTTACTTGATCCAGGTGCAAATTTTAACTTTTGTGACTCCTCTATTGGCTGTTAAATTTTGTTTGAGTCCTGAGACTTTGAGGGACCCTTATTCAGTTTATACTCTCGTAGGTGAATCTGTTATTGCCCGTAAGGTGTATCGGTGTTGTCCTGTTTTGGTTTTGCATGAAGTCTTTCCCGGTGACCTAGTAGAGCTTGAGATGTATGATTTCGATATTATTCTTGGGATAAATTAGTTTCATGCATCATATTCCTTGGTCGATTTTAGGACTAGGCAGGTCAGATTCTAGATTCCTAATGAACCTGTTTTGGAATGGAAGGGTAGTGACTCCGTGGTTAGAGGTCGGTTTATATCCTACCTCAAGGCCCGGAGAATGATTTGTAAGGGATGCATATACCATATTGTGAGGGTTAGAGATGTGTAGGTTGAGTCGCCTTCCCTTGAATCGATTCCTGTAGTTAATGAATTTCTTGATGTGTTTCCCGAGGAATTTCCCGGTATTCCTCCTGATAGAGAAATAGATTTTGGCATAGATCTCTTTCTGGATACTCAACCTATTTCTATTCCTCCTTACTGTATGGCTCCGGATGAACTAAAGGAGTTGAAGGATCAGTTGAAAGATTTGTTGGAGAAGGGCTATAGTAGGCCAAATATTTCAGCTTGGGGTGCTCCTGTGTTGTTTGTAAGAAAGAAGTAAGGGTTACTCTGAATATGCATTGACTATTGATAGTTGAACAAGGTAACAATCAAGAATAAGTATCCATTGCCCAGGATTGATGAGTTTTTTATCAACTTCAAGAAGTTACACATTTTTCGAAGATAGATCTCTATTCGGGCTGCCATCAGTTAAAGGTAAGGGAGTGTGATATTCCCAAGATAGTTTTCCGAACTCATTACAGGCATTTTAAATTTTTGGTGATCTCATTTGGTTTTACCAATGCCCCGACGGTGTTTATGGATCTCATGAATTGGGTGTTTAAGCCATTTATTGACAACTTTGTGGTGGTCTTTATCGATGATATGTTGATTTACTCCTGGAATGAACAAGAGAAAGTGGACCATTTGAGGTTGGTACTTCAAACCTTAAGGGAGAAGCAGTTGTGCTCTAAATTTAGCAAGTGTATGTTTTGATTGGGGGAAGTTGCTTTTCTTGGTCATGTGGTGTTCGACGATGGTATTAAAGTTAATCCTAAGAAGACCGAAGCCATAAAGAAATGGCCAAGACCATTGACTCCTTCTTATATCTAAAGTTTCCTTGGGTTGGCCAATTATTATCGGAAGTTTGTTGAGGGCTTCTCTTCTATTGTATCCCCATTGACTAAGTTGACCCAAAAGAAGGCCAAGTTTGTGTGGTCGAACGAGTGTGAGAAGAGCTTTCAGACTTTGAAGGATTGACGTACATCGGCCCCTGTTTTGACTTTTCCAAATGGACTAGATTGATTTGTGGTATATTGTGATGCCTGGCGGATTGGGTTGGGGTGTGTGCTCATTCAACAGGGTAAGGTGATAGCTTATGCGTCTAGGCAATTGAAGGTTCATGAGCAAAATTATCTGACCCATGACCTTGAGTTGGTGGCGCTGGTATTCACTTTAAAAATTTGGAGACATTACTTGTATGGAGCTCATGTGGATGTTTTCACTAATCATAAAAGTTTGTGATATGTGTTCACGCAAAGGGATCTTAACATGAGGAAAAGGAGGTGGTTAGAACTACTCAAGGACTATGATATGAGCTTTCTTTATCACTCGGGCAAGGCGAACACTACAAGAAAAAGCTTTATTTAAGACCAACATTTAGGGACAAGTTAATAATGTCGTCTCTAAAAGTACATGTA